>JAARMF010006113.1:0-10074 GCA_022844705.1 Toxascaris leonina
TATTACTACTATTGCTAATATTTTGTAGCGATTCGTTGTGTTATTCGAAAGAACTTATTTGGATAAGGGCAAAACATTAATTGCTAAATAACTGAGATGAATTGATACATTTAGGGACAATCATTGGCCAAGTATCGGCAATTGATCTAGACGAGGGTCGGCATGGACGTGTTGTTTACTCAATGCCTACCAACAACCTAGCAGAAATCAACACGCTTAACGGTGAAATATTGCTGAAGAGAACATTGAATGGATCGACGGAAGACACGATTTTAGATGTTGTGGTGATGAATCCTCACATAACGAGATTCGACCGCGAAATGCTTCATTGGTAAGCTTTTGTCTCTATAGATAAGTCATTTACACTCAAAGTTGGCATGATTTGAGCCTTGCGATGGTCTGAAAGGTGCGATATTAAGTGAAGTATCATCTTTCGAGCTAGATGAGGATGCTGATGAATATTTTAGGGGATCAGATCGTTTGTTTGCAAGAAATACGAATGTGATATTTTTTACGCAATATTAATTTAGATCATGTCGTGGCGCATTCTTTCAGTTGAAAGTTCAATTGTCGCGAAATATCTCTGTGCCGAACAGGGACGTAGCTTTGGATATATGTGGAATCATTGATGCTGTTGTTTTTACAATAAATTTCGGAAAAAGAAGCTGTCACTTCGGTTCTGAGTGCGGATTTTGTCGGATTTTGACAGCGAATTCAAGGCTGAGCTAATACATACTTGATGCTTAATGATGATTTTTCTTTGTTTTGGAGGCTGTTGCCTCTTCTTCTCAATTGGCTTTTCCACTTTTTCATTCTGCCATCCGAATTTTTCTTTGAAATTTTTCTTTGAAACACTTCTACAATTTCCGATGCATAACTGGATGGAGTATGGAGCGATATATGAAAGCAGTAATCTACGTTTCGACTTGCTCTTATCCACCTTAGCGTTACGGCCAATTAGAAGTCCCTTTTAAGCGGGAATCATCTCGATATTTCCTATTTCAAAACTTAACAGCTTTTTGTAGTTTCGGAATTCCAACTGTTTTGAAGTAGAACGTATGTCTGCGTTATTCGCATTGTCAGCCTTTCGGAGAGAAAAGCTCTTTACCTTTCATATGGCATCGATCTTGTTTGCATTTCAGGTGCAAAGTTGAGGTGACCGCAACTATGTTGCCATCCACACCTGTTTTGTTGCCTCGTTATGTTTTCAACATATCGGAAGGAGCACCCTCGTCAACCTCGTTTCACCTCACCTCATCATCAACTCTTCCACCTGGANGCTTCCACCTGGAGTCTATCTGGATATCTCATCTGACAATACTGACCAGGTAGCGCGTTTTTTTCTTGATTGCTTTCATTTTCGTACACCCTCTATTCGTTGTGTCCTCCAAAATTTGTCGCGGGTGAAAGAGGACTAGGAAGGGGAGATGGAGAAGGATCGTAGGCGGTCGAGCTGCAGGATTTATTCGGATTCGATACTCAGTCGGTGATGAGGCGTATCGGCGAACTGAATTCGTAAACTTCCGATGCGAGAGAACCCTGATGGCGGAAAATGATTGCTTTAGATATGGACCCTTCACGGGTTTTCTTCGAATATATGCTGCTTCCCTCATTCTTGTCATTTATAGATCCGTTTCAAAATTCTCCGATAATATGAGTTCCTCCTCCCCCTTCATATCTCCGCACGAATGCAGGATTGTTTGTGAAATCGTAATAATTTTGATAGTGCTAATGCGGTAAAACAGCTATGTGAAAGAATGATTGTCTGTGGAATGCTTATAGTAAGCAAATTTGTGTTGCGGTACCTCTTGCCATAACCGGGGACCACTTGGGCATCGGCATACAGTGGTTACCATTACTTCATAATGTAGACGGCACGAAAACATTGTGCTGGCAGATGATATTAAGTGAAGGTATCAATTAGTATGAGAATGAGGTTGATTGAGTTTTCTCCATTTTCACCCTGAGAATAAAAAGTTTTAGATTACTTTTATTGAAAATTCAGGAATTCATATGTCACTGCGGTTCAGAGATCGGGAGGAGGAGATTTGATTATCGAATGTTGCAAATCGGCGTGGATAGCTCATTTGCTATGAGTTTCCTGCGGAATTGAGCGGATCTGTAGAAACAGTGCAAGCCAGAGGGATTTTATAATGGAAAGGATTCTAACTTGTACCCCTCTCCTTTCCTCCCCCCATCCTCTCTGTTTCCCATCACTGTATGTGCTAGCTCAGAGGGCTTTGAGACGGGGTACGGGATGGGTAGGTCATTCCGATCCCATTTGCACAATGTGAGGAAACGAGGATAACTGATGAGTTGAGGTAGTTTATGTGCGAGAGCATCCATGAGGAATCGTTTGTTTAGTGAATGAGTGCAGTGGTGACATCCCTTCGAATAAATTTGCTTGGAAATGTCAAAATTGTGTCAATTTATAATTATTTGATAAAAAGTCAGGATTACTTGCTGCTAATTTAAAAACTATATGCTTCATATTGCTTTTGTTTGGTTGATCTAGTCGAGTACTGCATAGCAGCATGGATCAGTGGCTTACTCCTCTAGGGAGAATGTACCTGAAATGAAGTCTTTCAAAAAAGTAATGATTTCAGGCTTTCTGCAGCGAACAAGGATTAACCTCATTGCGTTTATGTGGCCCATTGGATCGCGAACACGCCGCCAAACACGAATTTGAGGTCGCATTGATGAGAGGAAAAACGCGATTGTCGCATTCGATGGTCACCGTAAATGTGATGGACTTGAACGATAACGCACCTCAAATTAACGTGGATGCGGCAGTAGGATTTATACGTGAGAATTCGCCTCCATCCACTCTCGTGATGCGATTACGACCCACAGATGAGGACCTTTCCGATACTGGAGCAATGTTCACTTATCGCATTACGGACGCTTACTTTAGAAAGGTGTGTCTCTTTCGCTTGCTGATTTTATTTATTATATAGCGGATAATTCCGTTGAAGATGTTTCTCTCACCTATGCATTCGACTCCAAAACCAACTGCCATGAAGAGCTTTAGCAAAAATTGCTCTTCTGGCGGCATCTTTGAATTGTGCTGAAGCTCCTGTGAAATTTCTTTTAAAAAGTTCTTTAGATCAAGAATGCATTTTATCTGGACATCACCATGTTCGATGGCAGCTCCACGAGTTTTTTTTTTTTGCGGTGACGGCGGTTCAAATTTGTAGAGTTCTATATTGCCGGGCGAACGAGCTTAAACTTTAAGGTGTTCTCAATCGACGAATCTACGGGTCTTCTGATGGCTGCAATGCCGTTGGATCGAGAGGCCCGCTCGCAGTATGTCGTACCGATAACGATAAGCGATCTTGGAAGGCCACCTCGATCGGCCGTATACAATGTGCGCATCTATGTAGACGACGCACGAGACAATGAAGCAGAGACGGGGTCACGCAAACTGTTTGTCGAGAATCTTGCAGAGGATAGTGAAAATGGCTTCGCCATTGCTCTTGGTCGAGCTCATGTTGCTCCGCGTATCCGAGATGAGACAGGCCACGGTGACTTGGTGTGCAGTGCACTCAATGCTGACGACACACTGCTAAGGGTTTGTATTCGAGTCTTACTGTAACCCTTCTGCCCACTTTTCGCGCACATTTGCGACTTTACAAATCCGAAGCGCATCGTCTTGGTCTCATGCTTGTGTTGGCGAGCTTATATGTTGTCTATCTGTCGACTTTCCTGGGTTTTACAAGACTTATCGAAGCCTACGGTCTTGCTAAAATATAAGTGCGTTGCCGTGCATATTCATTAGTCGTTATTATTTTCTGTGGTTGTTCTCCTGTAGGTCAATCTGGCTATCGCTATAGGCCAAGAGCTGTAAGACTAGAATGAATCACGATATGTTGGAGTAAAGTAATTTATAGAGGATTCAGAACACTTTGTACCTACAGATGTTTTAGCCGGAGCAAAGAAATAGTTTAAAGGTCCACAAAGCTTCTAGCTTCTTCCTCTGCGGGGGGTTGTCACTCAAATACTTTCATATCGCTATATCGATTGGGAAGTTGAAGGTGGGGGGATGTTTCCCACTCGTAATAGACAGCGATTTTTTGGCATCGAGTGGGAAACGTATTCGGTTTCGCACCAAGTTAAATAATTATTTTAAGGTGTCATCGAGCTGTGAGGTGCAACTCGGTCGGGAAGCCCCATCAGAGGTGACTTTATCTGTGAACGCGTATGATCGTCGGTTCTTGTCCAACCTGACGTTCTCTCTGGTTTTGAAGCAACGATTGGCTGACGCGGCTCTCTTCAACAGTTCCATTTCACTCGATGTTTGGGCGATGCCAACAGCAATAGCGGACATGATCGATTTGCTTCAGGAGAGTGTACCCGATATGGTAAGTTGTTATGCTGCTTGGACTTTTCTGAATAAAAGACTCATAGATGCATCATAGGATGTTGCGTATTGTCAGAGATATTGCTTCTGTCACTAATTAATGAACTGGTTCGTGAAGACCCTTGATTCAGTTATCATGAGAGGTTACATCTGATTCTGGGAAATAGACGGTATATAACGGAACATTCCCGACTGAAGGGAAGTTCGCTTGTGAAAGTTGTGTCTTTGAATTGGATGTTGCGAAGAAAAGAAGCAAACTTGCGAGCATTCCTCCATATGCTTCATCGGATGATTTCACTAACTTTGGAGTTTTTGAAAAAAACATTATGCATCGCGTTCGAGATGACTGGGATGCTCTTATGTATTGGAAACTGGCACTGTTTCCTTAGGTAGGGCAGTAAGAAGAAAGTTCATTTCCCTACGTTTCGCTCATGAAAGAAGTAAATTTCACCTTTTGGCACCCACTTCTGTATAAGAGATTGTTGGAGGTATCTGATGTATGGATAATGCTTATTTTCGAAGGGAATAGCTCCGGTTTTAAAGTAGACTGCCTTATAATTACTGAGACAACGCTGCGCAAAGAGTGAAGTGCGGGGGCATGGCGATTCTCCTGTCAGATCCATGGATGTCAGATAACTGTCGCATTAATTTTGTAGCGTTTTGTTTAAGACAATCCGACTGATCGGAGTGGAGCGTTTGGGACTCGACTCGTACCGCATTCTGGTGGCTGTATCAGATCGTAATAGAGCCATCGTGGCTGCCGATGAAGCAGTTCGCATGGTGAAACACTTTTATGAGAAGAGGAACGCCAGTCTCAACGTCTACATTCGAGCTGTTATGAGCGATATCTGTGCATCCTCAGACGGATGTATGAACGGTGGTGTCTGCGAACAAACAGATTTAACGACGGGGCAATTTGAGCAATTCGATGGATATAAGTCAAGTTTCGTTATACCGATCGTGAAGCGTCATGCAAGGTATCTTTTCCTTACAGTTGCTTGAATCTGTTTTCAGCTGACGAACTGTGACCATAGTATGGCTCGGTTTGCTTTGTTTTTACTGTGTTGCTTCGTGAACAATGGTTATAGAATCAAGTAAAAATATAGAAGCGCAGCGTTGCACTCCTTTTTCGCTTTTGTTGACTGATCGTTATTCGCTTGAATAAGATTTGCAGAAGCTTTTATACATTATAACATGTTTTTATTTATCAGCAAAAAGGCATACTACAAGAGCGCTTACATGCAAATTTTCGAATGTTTATGCTTCCCAGTGAACTCTGTGAGTAAAGGTATTCTCACCCCTGTCAGGCATTCGTCATATTGATGTCCACTATAACTCTTTAAATTGTCGATAGTTATTTCCGACGTAACTTGCTTGATAGTTATGCAGCTAGCCTTATTTAAGAGTCCCTCTATTTTGAGAAGGAAATTAGAAAAAACAACGACTAGATTTTTGGTTCCAACAGATAGGATCCTTGCAGCAATATATCTTATTTTTGAATTTGTACGCCTACATATCGCCTATCTTTTGGACTATGCTTACTTGGACGACGTTCATGCTCTTTTAACTGCAGTGGGAGACAATGCCGGGGAGGTCAGAAATGATAGAAGTGAAGGGAACAAAAGAACAAAACGAAGAGGGATAGGCATGCAAAATGGGGGATATCAAATGCTATGAAGTGAAAAATTCATTATGATGAAGGATGGATTTTAGAAGTTTTAAAACAGCGATGATTTTGCTTTTCCTCAGATGAGGGAGAATTGTTTCTTGAAAATGAAAGAAATGAAAGTTCTTCTCGTCCACTATAAGTCATATGGCGGATTTTGTCTGATCAGTTGTCGTCAGATTCTATGCTTGAATCTGTGCTCACAATTATGAATAAAAATAGACTACTTGTTTTATGGGTGTCAACATACTAGATTCCCAGCAGATGAGGGGTTTTTTAACTGGAGGCTGAACTGTAACCAAAAAACTTGAATTTTGTGGTTCCAAATATGAGATTTCGCTATCGTTAAGTCATATACATTTTTAGATCATGAAGCCGAAACTCGGGAAATACCAACAGAGTCCTGAAAGTCGAATTCAAATGCTGCAGATGTATTCAAAAGGTTTATTTGCATTCAGGAGCTGTAACTTTTGATTAATTTCAGGTGTATTTGTAAGCCATTAACCAATGGAGAGAGGTGTGAGCTGAGAGCTGAGATGTGCAGCGCGAAGAGGCCATGTGCTAATGGCGGCACCTGCGAATCAACCAGTGGGCAGTGCTTATGCTCTGCAGCTTTCACAGGGATGCATTGCGAAGAGGATGTCAACGAATGCGCAAAAAAGGTTTTCTTATCCATCCTATTTTCCCTGTATGCATGGACGCTTAGCACTCCAGACCATCTCTCTAGAACCATGTCGTTGTGGTACGGATACTCTCTCTTTGTTCTCCCTTCCTTTTAACCAAATACTTCAACGATGTAGTTGTATCGGGCCGGAAGTTATCTATCTTTTTAGGGTTAAATAAGCGTGCAGTTGTTAAAGCACACATGCTGTCATACTATTGCCACTTGTTAGGGAATAGAAGAGTTGGAGGAAAACTGCGATATGATGGTGCTTCGTAATAGAGCGAAAGATGAACTCTAGGTGATTTGTAATAACCGATAATTTGTCGTTTACTGCTTAAGCCTGTAACTGTTGCTTATCGCTGCTTGGTGGACTGAACTTTTTGAAGTGATTGATGGTCCTGTTAAGTACCGTTTTCACTATCATTGATATGCAGTGAATCCTATCAAAATCTAGACGCGAACAATGGTCCACTTTCGCTACGTTTTTGGCTTGAGAATTTTCGCTTATAATTTGAATCTTGTTTGTTACGATTTTTTAAAGTGTTTAGTCTATGATCAGAGATGTTATTATGAGCTCAAAAAACGGAAATTACTCTCGTCATTCTTCAAGCACTACGGCATTTTACCGCATTCAAGGGCACGATGTTCATTTTGACGTGTGCATGCATAAGCTCCGATTCAAGCCGGAAATGAATTCAAATTAAACTTTCAGAACATATGCGGTGGTGGTGAATGCGTGAATATGCCCGGCTCATTCAGATGCATCTGCCATGCTGGCTTCACGGGTGCACAATGTGAGAGGCGTCTCGATTTTTGCGATTCTGTTTTATGCATCAGGTGAGAAACATTTGCTGACGGATGCCTGGGGTGTTCCCTTTTGCGTGAAAATTCATCACAATGTGCTCGTTGAAAATTCTGCATGGCCATCTTTGCAGTACGCGAGAAAGTATGCAGTTCTTTGGCCAACGTAGCGAACCCGTGTCCTGTACAAAAAAAACTCAAGCGAGTGAGCTTCATATGCAGATCATACGCTTGGAACTGATTGTGTGGTTAAGTGCATTGTTCTTCTGAACAAAGTATTGCTGCTATGTGATGATGCGCATCGGTACTACTTTTTCAATAGTTGCACAGAATACCAGGTGTCCTACGAGGATTTTCATCACATGTTTGCGCCATGGAAAGGAGGACAAAGGAAACGTGGCACTCCTGAGGAGATCCAACCTTTTCTTTTCCGTAGGACCAATGGTTATATGCGCCAATTTTTCGCCACCAATTTTGGAGTATTAAGACTGCGAAAGGGGAAGATGTGCAATCCCGGCTAATATTGTTAATGCTAAGGGCAGTTTGGCTGCTGTCCAATGATTAGGAGCAAAAAGAAATCTCAGCAGAAAGAAAATTGCAGAAAATTTCTGGAAAAGAATAATTTCAAATGAGATCGCCAAATTTGACTTTTTGATATAATGGTGTTTGCNATTTCAAATGAGATCGCTAAATCTGACTTTTTGATATAATGGTGTTTGCATAAAGTGACTCAAACTTAAGTGGTAAATGTGTGCGCGAAAACGATGAGGGTCGATGTGTATGCAATAATGGCTATCATGGACGCTCTTGTGAGCTTAGATCTCGTGGATTTCGCGCTGAATCCTACATGGAAGTGCGATTGCCTCCATTTGCGAAAGATATCTCACTCGAGTTCAAAACTACGATGTCGGTAGGCGTTTGCTTTGTGTTTGTTGGGGCATGGCTTTGTAAGGGGACGTAATTTTCTCGCAAGTAAAAGGTCGTCGATGATGGAGAGGGAAAAAGCTGTTGTAAGAGATGGCGAGAATTGGAATTGCCTTCTTTCACTGCCCAATGTGGGCATTCATGCTAATATACCATACTTAAAGAATTAATGTAGCTACTAAAACTAGTGATTATGATTATTTACTCTTGTTAACTATTGGTGGAGCAATAAGAAGCGTTTGAAATTCGAAGAGCTGCAATAAATTGGGGAGTTATTTTGTCGAAAATTCATGACTGCAGTGATGTTTGCCCTCATCGTATCACGCTCTCGTTCGCCAGTTTTTGCTACATTGATAGCTTTCTGCTGTTGATATGAAACGGCTGAACGATATGATATCTGTAACAGTTTCTGCAGCGACTGTTATGTGGATGTCATGAAGTAGAAATGATGAGTAAAGGCAACGGCGATGGACCACCCAAGCTTTGAGAGGATATGGCTTAGACAAACAGATTCGAGTTATAATTGTTCACCAAAATAGAACTGAAGAGCTGAATACGGCTAAGAACTGAAATGAGAATACGAGCAATGTACTCGTCGGAGAAGATTATTCTTAGAAGTGAGTGTAACCAATGAAAGTTTTGTTCATTCTAATATTTCAGTCCGCCCTTCTACTTTATTCGTATTCGCAAGGGACACCAAGTGATTTCACCGTGGTAGATATCGTGAGGGGTCGAGTGCGGTTTGCTTCGAGAGTCGGAGATCTAGACATCGTGAATGTCATATTGAATACAACGATTAACGATGGCACATGGAAGCGCATTCGATTGGAACAGAAATGGCAAACAGTAAGACTGACTGTGGAAGCTTGTGATGACAATGGGTACTGCCGAATGTGTGAAGATGCTGGTTGCAGCAAACTAGCAATCAAGCAAACATCGTGAGTGCTTTTTTGGTAGCCATTTGGAGTGAGGGACAGGGGTGTGCGGTTATGATATGGTGTCGCATGAAACGATCAAGGCCTTTCCTATAGGGTCGTTATTTCAAGAGCACGGCCTTTATTCCAGTCCGCGGCATCGATCTTATAATTTCTTCAGCTCTCATTGTTTTTCAATGTTGATTTTTTGCTGCCCATCTGAGCTTTTTCGGCTTGTTCACCCAGTCCACTTTTGTTGGGAACTTAACTCTGAGTTTTTGTAATTTTTGGTTTACTACAAACACGCTGGCAGTGCAGAAGGATGGCCACATACTTTTTTTTTCAATCAAACATCTTCGAAGGCCCAGTTGATGCATTCTTTCGANGTGGCCACATACTTTTTTTTTTCAATCAAACATCTTCAAAGGCCCAGTTGATGCATTCTTTCGAAGGGTTGACGAGATTGATTGTATTCTGTTCTCGACAGTTGATCTTTCCTTTGAGCATTTTTAGTGAACGCTTCTATTTCAGGCAGTTATGGTCAGCAAGTGAATTTGTATTCATCGGAGGAATAAAGAGCATCACAGATATTGAAAAAAGGCCGAATCAGGTGAGCCTTTAAAAGTCCATTTTTAGATATTCGCCTGATAGAATTTGTATATCAGAACTGAACGTATTTTGGGCCGAATCTTTTAGGGCGAAGGTTGTACTTAAAAGTTGGTCTAAAGCTTTGTATCGGAAAATT
>JAARMF010006117.1:0-10066 GCA_022844705.1 Toxascaris leonina
CAGGGGGTGACTGCAGCTGGGACATGAGTTCGTTTTTTGTAGGCGGTGGGAGCGGAACATTCCACATTTGCAGAGAGCTGAGCGCCGGAAAATTATTGCAGTGAAGTAAAGCTTGTTTCCTTTTTATGCGTCTATTCCCATTTCTGATTGTGAATGGGATTACGGCAACATCATATGTTCGAAGCTTTTTCATGTGAAACAGCTTGGCCCGGGCACTTTTATGTTTACGTTGTTTGGCCAGCGTTTGAACATTCGTACTATGGTGTGTAAGATTCCTTTCAAAAAATTGGGGAAGGAGAGGCAGTTTTCGAAGTCAAAAACTGCGGTATCAAACTTCTGCAAGAGAACTTTCCCAATAGCTTATGCTTCCTGAATTTGATTGGAAGTAGAAGAGGGACAGAAACATCAATGCTATAGATAGAAAGCTCTCCTCCATCATCTAATGTGTGAGTCAGAAATCGTTTTCACTTGTCGAGGATAGCAAAAAGTTCTTTGGCTGAGTTCTCAATATCTGGATGTTTTTTTAACGCTCGATGAGCACAACGATCGTTCATCAACTGCGTTCGAAGAGGGGGATTTAAAAGATCACATCACAAATTTCGAATGTTTTGTGAGACGACAGCGACTCAGCACATCACCATTTGAACCATTTTCTTGTGCAATATTGCATCGCCATTCGGCAATATCATTCGTTGTTGAGCCTCACCACAATAGACGATAAGAAGCAATGTTTTTGGTCAGGCGTCAAGCAGAAAAGGAAGTTACGTCCTACGCTATCGCACAGTTTCGAACCTTATTTGTTTCGAAGAAAACATTCTAGGGTTGCGGAAATGAGTTGTGCGAGTCACATAAAATCGAAATTCTTGTGCCTCTATTTGGAAAGTGGAAAGTTTTTTTGTCGGAAGCCTTTAGCAAAGAGTCTATAGCTACTGAGGATATTCACTGGCTAAGTTCCCTGCGTCCACAGACGGGCAACAATTGTAGCGTATGGGCTTATCAGGTTGTTCAGGCACATAAGGGGGTGCAATTTTAATGTTAATGTAGGCGAGTCCAAACATTACTAATGGTACAAGCAAACGTTAGAACGAACAGGTTAAGGGGCAATATTAGTATTGTTGCTGTGAGAATATCGAGGAATATTAAGAATAATATTAGAATACGAAGCATTATAGGTTAGTCGAATTGTGTGAAAAGCACTCTTGAAATGGTCTATGAGATCGAAATCGAAATCGAGATCGGGTGATGCTTTGGTTTTTAATAGAAGATGAAGAATTTAAGCAATGTAAAGCGATTAAGAAACTCGTCGTCCGATTCAGAGCTGCCTATTAAGAGAAAAAAAAATTAATGGCACGCCAAAAGACTAAACGTCCGTCGAGGAATTATAAATCTATCTAAAAACAACCACATGCACATAAGTGTCATAAAGCGCATTTCCGATCACATCGCAAAAATCTCGAAATGGTGTTGATGGTCAATGCTTACACCACGTACTGTTGATGGCACATCCTTTCCACTTTGGCGCAAGTGTCCGCATGTGCTTTCAAACTTGGGTATCCCATTGTGCAATTTTCTGTGTACGAAACTTTCAACGACGCAATTGTTCACACTTTGGTGCAAGCGTCTGCACGGCAAACATCATTTAGATTCTGCTGACAAACTCTTCGTGTATAAAACATCCAATGACGCAAGTAATAATATTTTTTCGCAAGAAATGTGCGCTACTCAATTGTGCTACAGCAGCGTTCGGATGCTGAATGCCGATCTCGAAACTGATAGCGTCCATCGAGAAGCTTTCTTGTTTCCCCAAATTTGTCGATGAATTTCGGTTTCCACAAATTTACCGAATCTCTCTCTATCGTTTCTTTTTTTTGCATACCTAATAACGAAAATATAGCGAAACATTCAGTGGAAAAATTTTCCATTCCATGTGAACAGACTCCCTTCAATGCATACTCCCTTGCACTCCCTTCAATGCATACTCCCTTGCACTCCCTTCAATGTATACTCCCTTGCACTCCCTTCAATGCACACTCCTTGGCACTCCCTTCAATGCACACTGCCATTCGCAAATTGCTCGCTGCAAATTGCAAGCACGCAATGCCATATATGAAACACCTCATGGTAGCTTATATATGAACATTTGTCTATTTGAGCTTGTAGTGGAACACAGTAACAACTGAAGTTTCAGGAGAGGAATTTGATACATGCAATTCGCATCACGGTGATGAAGTCATATACTGCATTTCTTGGAAGGGAGTTGCGGCCATTCGAAGATATCAAAAAAACTGCGCATTATTAATGCCTTTTAACTTCTATTTTTTCATCAACTGCCTTAAAAATAAGCGAAATTTCTGTTGAAAATTTTCCCATAAGCACTCCAATCAGCTGAAATATAAGCACATCCATTACTTTCGCATGTTACATTATTTGTTGCAAACTAAACTAGTTGATGAGTGGAGCAAAGTGAGGAAGCGTACTTCAGGCAAACTCTCGCTGGAGGACTCCTCCATCAATCTCGGAAGGAAAACCGATTAGAGCCTTCGTAAAATTGTTCTTCACTAAAAGTGGTTTTCAGGAGGTAAATCCCATCATCCATTTCAGCCAGAAACTGGGAGACAAAAATTTTTCACGTCTTCCCCGTCGAGAAATCCATTTCTCATCCGCTCGTTTTCCGCGCTCGAAAAGAGTCCATCTCTGTGAAGAAAGAAAAAATAGTTTTGGGACAACATTTGTTCCAGTTCATTCAGTTTTGAATAGCATTAAGTTCAAGCCAATTACCCTCCTGCTCCAAGCTGGAGTGTCCATAGTAGTGGGCACAGCAACACGGAAGTAATATTTGTTCAAATTTGGCATAATCTTGCAGTTCTGCTCATATTAGTGGACGTCCTTAGCTGCAGCAAGAAATCGGCGTTTAGAATATCACCACGTTCCGTCGGTGGGTAAGGACAGCACTGTGACAACAGAAAAAGCCGTAAGGACTGAAAATGGTCGATATTGCCCACAACAAGTTCGACGAGTGTCCGGAGTAAAATGTTTTTTGCCTTTATCTGGATTTCCAGTGATTGAGCAACGCAAAACTTCTTAATACTTGTCTAATAGAGGCAATGTGCTGCTAAGTTTCCAGTGAAGCCGTCCCAAATATTCATTCGTCGGTGACGCTAATCCTCAGCACTGACAATCGCCGAGTGAAGGATTGTGGAGTGAACAATTTTATAGGGAAGTTAATTTTCATTTCAAATGCAAATCAAAGAAAGATGAGTTAAGATTTACACTCTGAAAAATTTCACTCTCATTTCCTATAAATAAATAAATATTATAGCATTTACACTATACAGCTAAATAATTAGTTATAAGAAATGCTCTCAAATTCATTAGTGAATATAGTGATTTTATGAGTTGATTCTGAGAAAAAACGACGGACGCCTAAGTTTTTTCTCTATCTTTATCCACTACGTATACAACAATTGCCGTCACAATATCTAGCCAATCAATTTGAATAGCACTAATGATATGCATTTCGCTGTCTATAGAGATAGATTGCATAGTCGATTCACGAAAATTGCATTTTCTCAGAAGAGTTATCCACGTTGAAGCGAAAGGCAAAGCTTTAAAATACCATAAAATCGCTCTCAAATTGATTTCTAAAATCTTAAAACGATGAGAATATGAAACGGGAATCCACGAGAAACATTTTTGGCTTTAAGACTGCATAAGCTTGAAGCTATCTGTACAACACTATTGTATAGATCACATTGTTCGCATCAACATACCACACGAAAGTTTATTTTGTGGTTTTTTTGATGACCAATGAAAACCTTCGTATGTACACGGGATGACCCCATGACCTCTCGCTTGCCAGGCCATTGCTGTACTACTGACCTACTTCAACATGATTGTTATGAGATATCCTAATAAAGTTTATTCCTCGAGAAACTGTCCCAACATTCTTCGGCAAAAATTTTTGGCAAAATGCAGAATAAAAGCGAAACATATATGAGCTGTATAACTCGAGAATGCACACCAACAATATAACACCATACTACAGTTCAAACAACAAAAAAGAAATGTAAATCATTTCATAAAGAGAACGCTGAACTACCTCAGAAATGTTTTTTAAAATTGTGGTTTTTATACTGAAAGGCTTGCCGATACAGCAATAACAATGCTGAATAGGCAAAATCGAAGAGTTGGCGTCGTTCTGCACATCGATCCGATGTCAATTTCTTTTTGTCTGGCGATGGCTTCTGTAAAAATTCCATATACCGTAAGCTGAAAATAGCTGCATCATCAAATATAAGCAAAACAGCTTTCAAGACATCAATGTGAATCAAGAAACTGTCCCCCCCCCCCTCTCTGCCCTTCCCTCTCCCACTATATCGCAATTGCAATGACAAAATACAACTATAGGATGACTTTGATAAACTATATCTAAGTGTTAACTCTACTGTGCATATTTATTAATTGTAATAATTGTCCTATCAATATAATTTCTTCTCTTCTAATCTGATTCAAAATCTATTATGATCCTATAAAAAATTAACCACAACTGCACATTCAACTTCTTCTTTCTCGCTAAAAATAAATTAGATGAGAAGAAACAAAAATAAAGTAAATAGAACCTTATTAATGGCATCTAAATTATTTGCAATAAAGGCAAGTAAAAAATAATATCCTTCAGAGAAATTATTTGCATTCAGCGGGCATTAGCGGGTTTTGTAAAATTTGCCGTTTGCAATAATCAGGATTAGCGAAAAGGAATATTTTAATGCGAAATTAGGAGTCTCACCACCAACTACAATATTATTTACAATTGTGGTCGGTGCTCAGTAAATATGATGGTGAATGTTGAGATATTTTAAAGAAATGCAATATTTCGTTTAGATAACTGCTTGTGGGAATGTTATTGTAGATTTGTTCACTATCCTTGAATGACTCTTCAAATTCCCTGTTAATCATATTTGACAAGAGTTTCGATTCCATGACATTCACAGGACGCAAAAATCCGTTGCACATCTCCAAATATTTTTATTGTTGCCTCAAGGCAAGAGCCAAACAAAAGCTTTCGCCAATCTTGGGATGAGGCTATTAATTAATGATTTTCTTATCTTTCAACTGTTGCCTTCTGAAGTGTTTGCTATTATTCAATGGCATTTTCAAAAATTGATTATATATAAGCATTTGAGAGCTGCTTATCATTGTGATTGTGATGTGATGTTTCTTCGAAGAGAAAAAACGGAAAGTTGACTCTTTCCATTGGAAGAAGCTCGATGTACAGAAAATTGTATTTCTATAGGCCTGGAACTCATGTGTTATTGCACAGATAGCATGACGTTCCAACACTTCAAGAGAGGCAATACAAGCGTCGAAAGGTAAACTTATCAGAGAAAAAAATTGGCTTGAATTATGAAGGTATGTGAGACGATGTCGCGAAGAATCTGAGAAAAAAAATGAGTTCATTTTTCCATGGACGTCATTGTACATCTCATATGATTCATCATCGCATATTCGTTCGTTTTCAAAAACGACTAGCAGAATCTCTCAAATTCTACCTAAAAAGCCAAAAATGGGCATAAAATCTTGTTAAGCTCTGCAACTGTGCATGTTTATAGCTAAGATGATAATACCTAATGACCTAAAAAGAAATAAATTCTGATAAAAAACCATACCGAATATTGGAATTAGCGGTAAAGAATGGAATGACAATCCTTCAAATATATCGACGTACAATAAAGTAGATTAGCCCACAAAGTGCGATCATAATCAATACACAAAGTGAACTGTGTAGAGTTGCTGAAATATTTTCTCATAATTTGTAGTGATTTTGTATAATAGAAAAGAAAAATAATTCAATAATAACAACGGTCGAATCTACGATCTATTCGAGAGCAAACAACGAATTTAATATTGCACTAAAAGACAACCGAATGAATTTAATATTGCGTTTAACTAGTAATGAATTGTTGTCAAAGTTAATAATGAATGAATGAAGTTGTTAGCGGATGGGGGGAGGGGAGAGGGGAGGGGGGAAGGGAGAGAGGGAAGGGGGACGGGGAAGGGGGGGGAACGATAAATTCATCCTTAAATAAGAAACGAGTGGAATTTGTATAGAGAGCAAATGAAATGAAATTTTCTCTCGGAACGACATTCTATTGCGCTAAATTTTGTCTATGAAAAGGCGTCGATCAGTGAACAATACTCTACATCATGCTGGCGGAAAGCCTCAATTGGCTCTATTCAAGAGTGATGGAATCGTCATTTACAAGTGCAATTCACACAATTTTTCGTGATTTTATCTATAGTTCTATCATCCATCGCATAGCAAATAAATGTGAGTGCGAGTAAATTTCAAGATATTAAAACTCCTTTCATAAACCACTGATCTTTTTCTATAACGGCACAATCCATAAAGGCTGAAGATTTTTAAACCTGACTACCTATTTAAGCCCCGCGGTTACACTGCCAAACTAATTCTTTCAGCTGACACCACGGAATCAATCAGTTGATATACAAAATCCGCTCATAAAAAGTATGGTTAAGGTCGTTGTGCGGAGGAATGAAAAATGGAGAAGCAAATGGAGGTGACTGTGACCCTCATATAGCACCGAAGATGTGGGTCACATTCGCCTTGAACAATTATTTCCTTCTCGGCTACAAATTCGATCTCGCAATCAACAAAATGAAAATTCGATATCCGTTCAAAGAAATGGCATTATTTTAGCACATTTAGTGTTATAATCAATGGAATGTTACTCGAAATTAAACTTCCATCGATCTTCTATTATACATTCGAAGCCTTACTATATGATTTTTGCCTCTGAATGACGCATTCCTCCAATTGTCCACTTTCTTCCGTATAAATCCGAGGTTTTCTCATCGATTGCTGTTGATCCGATTGCAAATGAAATAACATTTTTGTGATATATCGTCGACGGGTGAAGCTCTCAGTTCAATCCAAAGAGACGGCAAGGAAAGATAAATGCAACGCTGATGAAGAATCAATGCTCACAAATCTTGTAAAGGCGATTTAAATTCACCGCTAAGGTGCGATCGTGAATCAGGCAAATTCGAATGTTTTTATGATTTCGCTTTTTTGATATTGACGTCGGTCGATTGTAAAGAATCTGCGACGATGCTCATCATTATAAACTGCAAAAAAATATTACTGACAAGCAAGTGTGGGAAATACGCCAAAGAGTCGAGCACAATGTGTGCTTTTATATTATGCTCAATCGGCTAACGAATTCCATCAGCTAACAAACAGTAAATAAATATACGAAATAATGCGGAATATTTTGCTCAACTTAGCAGTTTGCATAAATCTTTCGTAAAAGATTTCACTTTTTGCAACGCGACTGATGCGTAACGAAACATCGGACGATGTGGAATACATATGAAAATTGTTACTTTGAATATGCATAATTTCTTTCGAATTTGATAAGCAATCATGAAATGCAATGATGCAACAAAACTAAATTGTAATAGATGTTATATCCACTAAATTCTGCATCCTATTTCATAGTGGAAACTATCGGATAGGCAGATAGACATGCATGTGCACATATAGGCACCGATAGGGCGAGAAGGAAACAACCAGAAGGGTATAAAAGTGTTTGTAGTTGTTGTTCACCACAGCAATTTCATAGCAGCACCGGCCAATTCGCTGAATGATATCATTTGTGCCGAATATACAATGCAATATCAAAGATATCAATATCATTTACATATCATAATGCTCGATTATATATCCATCAACCTCTTTTATATATTTAACCTCGGAAATTGGCCATTATAATTCAAATATTTCAGCAAATTTTTAATGATTTTCCATCACTTTCTTTAAGAAAATATTTAGTGAGAATATTGATGCGCGAGTTTTCTTTCTTTTTTTTCACTTAAGTTTCTATAATAAATATAACATAAATACTACGAAAATAACGCCTTGGAAAAATCGCTTACTTCAGTTGCTTGAAAAGATTTACGAAATTAAAAATATTTTTTGATACATGACAATTTCCATCTTCGATCTTGGAGGGTCATATTGCAATGAAAATGACGACAAGCCAAGTCGGAGACCTATCGGATAAGACTTCGATGAATCGAATAAAACAATGAATGCCAACTTCTTGAAAAGTCATTTGAAATCCTCCAAGTTTGAAGTTATAATTTAGCGGAAATTTATTGAATTTAGGAAAGAATTTAAAATTTAGAATTTAGAATTTAGGCAAAAATGGGAATTTCGACGATTCAAATGATATAAAAAATGAATTTTTTTCCACATCGAAATATTTTTGTTTTCTCACTTAATTCCACTCACGTTTGAGGTAGAAGAATATTGTTTTTTTTTCTCACAAATCGCAAAATTTTTCTGAGAAATTATTTACGATAAAGGTGACACTTTGCAAAGATACACTTTGAAAAGTTGAACAATTATAATGGAACACAAATAAATGTCTGAAGAATTGAAAAATTTGCGGCCGTAAAGGTTGTGAATGCGGTCTCCACTAAACAAGCAATTGTGCTTAGATTTACAAGCGTTCACCACATAATAGAAGAAACTCATGTGGGCGAAACCCTTCCGCTCGCAATGAGCGACTTGTGAATCGTTCCACTAAGCTAAACCAACGGATGCGGCAAACAAAACTGCGAAAGCCAATCAACGACGTTATCCGCAACATAGCAAAGAAGTGAGCATGTTGCACATTATCATTGTTAGTATAATTGGTCGCCATCTTAAAGGGGATTTACAACTCTATTAAGGCGATAATGAACCGATATGAGTGTTGATTATGTGGAAAGCATGTGATGTCGACGAAAGAATATAACTATAGAAAAATTTTTGAATTGTTTTCTGAATTATTGATCACTGAGAATATTTAAGCTTCTAAGCGAAATATAGGCGGCATTTCGCAGAAAAAAAAAACTAAAATTAGCTCGCTGCTCAGGTGATAACAATTGAACTATGATTGACTTCATTCTATAAAAGAGCAATTATTTTAATGCTTGACTTGCTTCTCTATCACATTCTTATGTGATCGATATTCCTTTTGACTTCGACGATGAAATCTTTTTTTTTTTTTGCAGAAATCCCATCAGATTCTTCAAATGATCATTGTCACTTGCGACATNNNAATTATGCGGTAGCCGCATATAAGTCTCATTTGTGCGAGTATGAAAGAATTCTGAGTGAGTGCTTCAGTTATTCCATCAGAAGCTATATAAAAAAGCCTCTTGCGATAGAAAATATAAAAATTTCCAGCGCTAGAATCTATATTTACTGTGGCGGAAGCAGTAAACGCCGCCAAAACAAAGCATTCGATCAGGAAATCAACACTACCAACGTGGTGTAGATACGACCATGCTGCAATAAAACTAATTCAAAGCAGAATATCTCACAGTGAGTTCTGCAAGACATATCTGCTCTAGTCATCGCTCTAGCCATATTAGCCATCAATTCCACCAATCATAAAACAGCAAACTGTTAGATGTCTTGGAATGTGTTATGTGACAATGTGCTATAGATTTCTTACTAACATCAACAACTTTTCATCTATATCTGTGTGACGCGAACAATACATCTACGTTTCCTCTCGCTAAGCATTTCAGCTGCGATAGTTAAATTCATTAGTTGACGTTTCAGTGTCCGCATTTCATATGCNNNCAATTTCGCTCCATCCGGCAACTTACATCACGAGCTAACGACGTCTAAATGTGATATATTCTCATTTTGCAAGACAATAGACTTCATGCAAAAACAATGCCCGGATGCCGAATCATATAGGCAGTAGGTTTGCGTCTAGAAACGCATCAGTCCTTTTTCAACTGGCTGAACGCTGATGGGAAACGAGTTCTCAACGCCACATTAGTCGCCAACGACAACACCGCCGACTGGCGAGCTCTTCCCTTCCCTCATGTCACACATTGCGGTGCTCGGTGCAACGTGCGACTCTCAAGCTACTTTTATGCCTTAGATGCGTTCTTATGAACGAACCAAATGGCTGCGGCCTTCATTCAAAATTAAGCGCCAAATCGTAAGACACCGTCACCAAAGTCTTGAAACGCACTTTTC
>JAARMF010006119.1:0-10062 GCA_022844705.1 Toxascaris leonina
GCTTGCAAGTGACATTCACTTTGCAAGGTGCGTTAGCAACTGTACAGTAATTCAAACAGTATATTGGAGATAATCGGTGAAAATGAACTATTTGCGTCGATTAAAGTTCACTAAATGCTCGATAGCAGCGTTTAAATCGTAATGTCTCTTCAAAAAATATTAAACGAGATGTGTAACAACGTTCAGTACCTGAATTATCAAGCATTCAAGTTTTAAAGTTCACTTGGTAGGGATCATATGGGAGATCGGTTTGCGAAAGTGGATTCATCGCAGAGAATGCGAAAACAACAAAAAAAGGACTTTTCAAGTTTCAGCAAAATATCCATAACATAGCCATGAAATATGGACTGATATGCAGCTCCCGACTCCGGAGAAACTTTGTGAAATGCCATTCGTGTATAAATGAACATTCACAACTTAGTTCAAATATTGTTGAGTGTTGCATCATCGCTTTGCCACTTCTATGAGCATCCACAGAAGAGTGACTCATATAGATTCGTGCTAACTGTCAGTGTGTTTGGAAAATCCAGTTGAACAGAAGGACTCTCAAAAAAAGGGAACGGAACTCCGCCAAGATCGCTGCGCCTTCCTGAATTTGACTGCACGTTCGAATTTTAATATCAAATGAAATTCTCTACTCTTGCAGTTCCTCAGCAAATATTTCGATGTTCACTTTATTTCGCATTGAATAATTTGAAATCTGTCCGCAGTAATACCATTGGAGAAGCAGTCTGACGGGTGCTTATTTCGCTTGTCGATTCTCTATCGGTGCGTTCAGTGCGTTCGGTATGCTCCGTTTTCGAGGTCTGAAATGTGACTGTGCAAAGCAAACATAACTCATTGTGTGTATTTAAAGATTGAATAGATATAACTGCACAAATAGCATTAGAGTCGAACTGGCTCGTTTATGGTACCTCTTTTAATGAATAGAAATTGGTGGAAATCTCTTTTCTGTTACAATTTTATAACTGAGTCGAATTCGATCTCGCAGTGATCATAGTTCACGAAAAAGTGTTCGTCGATAAACTCAAACAAAAGTGCTTTTAAATTCAGTGTAGTAAAAACAATGGGACCTCAAGTGAAGTTTATTATTCAAGGTGAAAGCTAAAAAGAACTTTGAAAATAACGGACTTATTGTCGTGCAGGTGTTACTGTGTTGGTTTGAAATAGTCACCATAAGACATCAAATTATCAAAGCTGACGGCGAACGGCAACCATTCTGTCCTCTGTGCAAATGAGTTGTTGCATTGTTAGCTACGCTCGCTCTATGCATTGCACACGGATCATATTGGCAAGAGAGGAGATTACCACCTCGTGCTTATCACATCACTTAAAAACTTTTCCTGCGAACTCAATTGTTAGCAATACCGACTTCTTTTTTTCCCCCACAGCCGCGGAAAATGAATTAACACAAAATGTAGCAGACGATAAACAAATAGTGGAACATCTGAAGAAAAATAACGCTTAGATGAAGTTCGCTCCTCATGCATAAGACTTCACATTTCTCGAAGAAAGTACGCGAAAGGAGATGAAGGTTGATGGGAGTTTGAGGTGACACTTGCCATTCCTGCTTGCGTTTGCAATACCAGTACACGATATGTCGCGTTCTAAGTCGCATTTCAGCATATGAATACTACACTCCTCCTTAAATGCCAGCCCTTAGCCTCCTCTTCCGAATGAATGGCGAGCCTCGTATGAGACATTTGCATGAAAAATGCCGCCAATAAGCTACAAATAAGCATAACAGAGTGTTAAAATTTTATGCCTTGAGTGCGTTCCTTTGATAGTTCACGAAGACCACTGAGATCTGCTTTACAGGTCGTCAAGGAAGGAATATTCCCAGCTAATATTACTTTGTTACATAGAACCAACCCTTCCACATCAGTCAGCTTTGAATTTCAGCAGGTCGTCAGTAGCGGCGAAATAGCGAAACTGAAAATTTACTGCCAATATATGCGAACTGCGAACACCAGCATCTTGCAATGAAAATTGAATATGCATATTGGAAGTTATCTCAAAGTGACTCCTACTGAACAGTACACTCATAAGTCCATGAGGTCGGAATTTTGAATGAGGGGCAAGAATGAGATAGAAGATTGGACCACTCGCCTCATGCAATAATGGTAATCACGATAAGGACGGCAGAAGGGATGATGATGGCTGTCACTATCAAATCCAGAGCAAGAAGGCATCATGGAATAGGGAACGCAGCAGCTAAAAACATCTTGAAACGTGTTCCGCGTTGCAAGCACACCAACATTTCGAAGCGACATAGACAACTTCAGAGGGTTATGCCGCCGATGCTATAAAAACTTTTAAGTAGTTGAGCTTTGAATTGGTTCTGACGGGATTCTAGAAAAGCCCTTGCGGAAACTCGTCAAAGGAATGGGCAGTCGATCTTCTATCACTTTGCGAATGAAATTTTGGTGTGTCCGGACAGGAATACTCTTTAAACTATGTATAATTTGTACAGTGTTTTCAATCATCTGTTACAGCGACTAAAATGATCGCATCATTGATGCAGTAAATGAACTCCGTAATGGAGATGCCTGCATTTCGCCGACTGTATTTTGAGCTGTTTGTGATTCAAAGTGTCAGGAAAATGCGCTGATGAATTTAAATCCAGAAACCCAGGAAATATCCTTCCAAGCTGAAACAGAAATCACAGCCTCAAACAGGTAAGAAATCAATTTGTCAATTGAATCGAACATTGGAGATACTAAATGACTTAAGAAAAACAGTTTTGAGTGACGTTCAAGGGAAACCTGAGCAAATACTGATGATCTGAACAATGGTATGTCCTTCGAAAACGCAGTGATGGGACGGTACTCGTGTTTATACCATGTGCAAACAAGAAGAAGCTCATCAATATGTTTGTTCTCTGTCTGTCTTCAAGAACTAGTCTACTTCAGAATGAGATTGTCTTGCTATCATCTTCAAGAATCTCTTCAATCCTCTCGAAACATTAATGCTTGATCTGCAAAGAACAGATCTGCAAAAGACTGCAATCTGTAGTTCTATACAGCAGTTAACTTGAAAAGCCAGAGCGCTTTCTCGCTTCTCACTCGAAAACTGTGACAGCGTATGACGTGAAAGATGCACTATTAATAATAACGCAAAGCATTTCGATTATCGCACAGCATATGCAAAGGCGCTAACCTCTCTTCAGCCCTCTTATTTGTCAATGCGTCAGACACCTGCATTCGAGCCTCTTCATTCCACCAACTGCATGCAAGAAAAAGAGAAAATGAAAGTCGATTTCGAGTGGTATCGGGGAATGATGAGACACACCTGAAAGTATTTCGACGATCTGCCGTACACCACTACCGTCCCTCACTGTAGCGTTTCTACTGCTGGATGCCTATTTTATGTAACTCTAATGGCTATGCCGACGACAGAAGGAGGAGTCATCGTTGAAGCCGGAATGCCCATTTTTGTGTGCATAAGGCTGCTCTCTTCAAAAGAAAGAGGCTGTACGAAGCGCTGCAAATTGTTTGTACTCCGAAAAATGTCATCGTTATGACTGATTCAGGCAGAACAACCCCAACAAATGATTCGTTCCAACAAGCGATAATGCAAAAAAAGAAAATTCCATTTTCATGTAATTCGAAATGCACAACGAACGTTTACACATTGGAAAAAGTGAATTTAGAATCGAACATTCGGCAGACAATCGGATTCGGATGCAGTGGAAAATACCAAATTCTACACATATGAGATTTTTGCTCACAGAAACTATTCCCGTCGCCACTAATCGCTGCTGGTGAACTTGTTAGGCAGAAACTTCACCACAGTTAAACGGTAATTGTGGATATCTCAAACGAAAGCTCGAAATGTGACATTATGCACAGAAACGTCCCACAAATGCTGCAATAATTCGCTGATGTCTTTGTTTAGTACTATGCGAAGGTATCTTTTTTGTTTCGAAGCACGAAATGACTCCACCATGAGTAGTGCAAAACAGCGTGCGGCATAGAGTAGAGTTGCGCGAGAGAGTGCACTTGGCAATTTTGTTGGTATTTATGTCGAGCAGAAGTTGATGAGTGAGTAAATAAACAGTAAATTGTACGAATGTGTACTGAGCACCTCACAACTAAAAATCACTAGAAAGCTGTCTAAATGTTTTGAGAGCGTTGATATTTGTTGCAAACATTCGCTGAAAGGCGGTGGAATATTTCAGCCATCAGCCTGAATCAAATAGGAGGGCTTGGAAATATCAAATCTTTAAAATTATGCGAATGAATGTGATGGGAAGAGGATCCAGAATGTGATACGTCGAGGACGTTTTCAAAGTGGTGCCGGAAGAGACCGTTTGTGTTTATCATGAGGTGAGGATATTGCTTGGAACGATGTTTGTTTCATTTGTAAGGACGGATTTTGTATTTGAGTCATACCAACTTTTGAAGCGGAATCAATGAACAGCGCGGAGGTCCGAATCGCTTTTCTGCTTCATAATGTAATTCATTATGAAGACGCTCTGCTGAGAATAAACTCGATGAATAAGCCACCACATGAGAATATTTGCAGTAGTGGAAACTGGGAGCTTATATATATATATATATATATAGTGTTAGCATATGCAGTGTTTGAGCGAAAGATCACACTTGCTGCTTCGGTGTTACTGATGGCGAACACTGCTTGCGTTTATGCGGTGATTGATTGAGGAAAAATGGTGAACGCTGCCGTTCCTGTTTGAGTTCTAAGCCAGATGATTCCCATGCAAAATCGAACCAGCTGTTCATACTTATGCGCTTTAGTCAGGTACCTCATTAGCAACTGTACGTGGTGTTTCGTCCTCTTCTGTCCAGCCCTCACAATGAGTATCTCATTGGTGAAGCAAAACAGTTGGGAAGATGGATGCTGTGGTTGACTGGACTGAATGACTTATTGCTGAAATGCGAAGCACATCTTCAGAAGTTCGCACTTTGCAACACGCCTATCGTACCGACCGTTTACGCAAATTGTCAACAAACAAAAAATGCGTACAATCATGCATGTACCTCTAGCAGAATCGTTCGCTGACAAACTGCTTAGACCATATAATTCTGCTACAAACTTATATAGGTTCTATATCCTCGCGTTTATCCAATAATGTTGCAAACCCTTGTCTGCCCTGATGTTCTTAAATCTCAGCGGGGAAGTCTATTGTACTGATTCACCCAAGATTCAAATGGCGAGAAAATAAGCCCATTTTGCGCATGGATAGGAAAAATCACGCGTTTACTCCTGTTACACCCCAACTCCAACGCTACCTTCTTCTACACTTCAAATTTCCATTTCTTGAAACCCCCATCAAGTAAAAAAGTTCTTTTTGTCCATTAAATGCTTCAATAATTCGCACGTGTTTCACGGATTGGGAACATGCCGCCCTCGCCATCTTCACATAAATAAAGCCAGCGCCTATGTTCATTGCCCGGCGAACGCTAGTAACCTTGCTGTGTAGTCGTGAAGGTTATTAAACTCGGTCTCAAGAGATAGGTTAAGGAATCCCGTCATTCACAAGATTGGTTAAAATCTTCATTTTAGTACCGTACAGAAGATGCAAGAAACTTGCAACCTTTTCCTGCAATATGGTAATGTGCACGAAAATCGTCAGTACGAAAGGAGATCTCTATTTACTGCTCGATCAGCATACTAAATCACTGTCAGAGCATGAAGTGCTGCTATCTGGCAAGGTATATGATGAATGATCTAGTGGCTCATTTTGTCCCATGCCTGTCCAAACTGCAGCACAATAAGCGACCATCTATGCACTTCAAACTATAGCACAATGAACGTTCATTATGCCTTCCCTTGTAATTAGTATCTTCTCCCATCATTAATAACGTAAAACGTGCTTCCGAAACCGCATTTTACGCAATGTTGCATAAGGCCTGAACGGCGGGAGATAAATGATAAGTGTGCGAAAGGAAAACGTCTAAATGGCACAGCCAATTTATCTCAAAAACACTTTTTCTCCAAAGTTTTCCAGTAACGTGGACTTTTTAAGAGCAGACCAAGCAGCTGATTCATTTCGGTGTTCTACGAAACAACCTTCGTTTTTAAATTGATGCTTCGAAAGCTTTTTCAACGAAATTGCATTCTGCAAGATAGGTACCATTTCCCGGAACATGTTTCAACGTTTTTCCTCACGAAAGATGAAAATTTATAGCTGACCCGTTGAGTTCATTACTCTGGAACAAGTTGGGAAAAAACATGTACAGACGAAAAAGAATGAGAATTCCGGCATTTTTTAGGAGAAATTAGTACCACTCTGAGCAGAGGTTGAATTTCCTTTCCTTATTTGATGGAAAAAAACAACCTCAGTGTGGAAACTCAACAACGAATTCCTGTCGGATTTAGCTTCAAATCATCCTAGAAGAATGAGGAGACGCTTCTTGCATAGAGTATATAGATGAAAATAGTGTGGCCTCGATGGTCACCAATGACTTTATTAGCTCCACTGGCCATAACGAATTTCCTTATAGCAGATGCTGTGCCACTCATGGAGGCAAGGTCGCATGCGAGAACAAATTCGCAGGAAAGTTGCATGTTGCCGCACATGCTATGACTCTACATGCACTGCATCACCATAAAACGCAAAATTCTCAATAACGCCCCGCTTCCGCAAAGTCCTCCGATCACTCTCACTTCATTTTTATTGCTTTCACTCTCACCTTATGCATTCAAAATCGTCAACTAACTGCGCAATTACCGAATTCTCATGCCACTTCATAGTGAAAATCACCCTCAAATTTGATTTCTTCATAGATTGNTCAAATTTGATTTCTTCACAGATTGAGTTGACACTCCAATTCTGCCACGTAAGAAAAACTGGGCATAGATTATTTTTGTGTGATCACAATCGAATTATCATATTTGAGGAAGTTGAAATTTCTGATGGGATTGCACACTTTTCATAATGCTTTCATGTGCAGATTTTTTCGTAATCCGATATCCTGAATGTGAAAACTTTCGAATAAGGATGTGATTATTTTACACGTGAAAATTGATTTCACGACTTGAATCTGGTCTGCCTCGACGACATATCCTTTTGATAATAGAGGAAAATGTCATCAGGAAAATGTCATGCTTGCGAGACAGGTCCGCATTTCTAAGATGAGATTAAAAGCAACATCACCTAACAAGACATAAGGGAAAGGATGTGCTGCATAGAACGGTCAGAAAAGTATTTTCTGTTTACACTACGGTCACCGCAAGTCAATCCGCAACAAACGAACCCCTAAAACGGTGCTCACAAATTTGTCCTCATAAGATGGAGCCCCGAATTGCATCGATACATTCAAATCGTGTTACCATCTAAGTCATGTCGGAAGATCCATATTTTCGCAACACACAAATCTCGTCTGTTAAAGAGGTGAGAGAGCGATCATCATTTGCCTGTCCTTTAAAAGGTTTTTCGTCGTTCACCAGAAAATGATGGTTCAAACTGGCTCCTTCCTCCTTCTGATAAAAAATATGAAAGAGGTTTGGATCCATATGTGCACTGTACGTTAACATTATCAAACAAAATCCTTATTGTCACTCAACTAAACTGTCCTTTAGCTATCTTGGATAGCTGGAACTTCTTCGCCACAATGACAGCAGGAGAAGCTGAAGGAAATAAGTTGCAGCCATATGACGAACCCTGTTCCATTCATACTTTAGTATTCTGCTCCCGCTCCACTCATGTCTCCACTCCTGTTCCATAATGATCCATAGTTGCGAAATTTGCGTTATAGCGACGTCTCATTCGGGCCTTTACAAGTGTGTACATTAAGACACTTTTCAAATGCATATCTGGCTATCCGTCTGCTCGGTAATTTCGACCCACAAAGCAAAAAAGCTATATCCATAACATCTGCCGGGTGGAATGTATATTGTAAACTGGACCTTTGAAATCATCTTCGTGCGCACGGATGATCACCTACATCAGTCATGGGAACCTAAACTTGATAGCCAGCTGTGCTGTGGGCCGGTGGAGCACGACTTTCTACCTGAAGGTTAGCAGAGTAAGTGGGTATTATGAAAGAAGCATCGGAGGTATCACTTAATTACTACGGGATATCTGCGAGCGTCCCCGGTGCGCATTTCCATATGCATCGTCTCCCTCTCATTCAGCTTTTACGTTTCCTAGCAAAACTTTCATTTTTAGGACGACTTGCAGTTCAAGCTCTCGCTTCTTTTAATTTCTTCCTGCAGTGATTGTTTTCTTACTGTAGTCTTCGACCTGATTAATCACCTTGTGCCAATTGAAGAGCGAATTTGTCGTTTGCCATTCTTCGTGTGAATCTGGTTGATTAGGATATATGCACTTTTGAGGTAACCGAAGGTACGGCAAGAAATATCGCAGGGAGTAGGATTTAATGTGCACAGATCATTCCAAACGAGTTTCGTCTAGTGAAGTGGCGTTATGCACAAAATCGTCGAATGATCAAATCGTTTACGCAAAAAGTCATCACCACCTAGGCATTGCAAGTCAACGTAATTTTGCAATATTTTTCCATTCCGCGGAAGGCAGTATAATTTCAGCATATCTTCTAGCTTGTATCATACTGGAAAAAAGCTCATCCGATGTCTTATTCACGAAAATTCATAAAGTGCGTGCCTTTACTCTACAGACTGCCTAGAAAATTAGTCCTGTGGAATCTTCACTCGGTGACATCTAAATATTGCGCATAATTCGCCTGTTCTCATGTGTGCTATCTCATAGAAATTAAATGAGACATTTCTCATACAAAAATACCGCATCCACGTCTCCTCATCTCGATATGTGTAATTTGGTATGACTGCTATAGCCAGAAAATGCATCCTTATCGTCGTATTTTTTTGCCGCTTCCGTCTGTAAAGAGAGGACTTTCGAAAATCAGCAAGCTCTTTCTTAGATTTTTCTAAACGTTCTAAAACATTTAAAGTGGCACCTATCAAGTGCGCCATTCTTCAAAATTCATAATCACAGAGAAATCGGAGTTCTCCAACGCACCATATACCCTCTTACGTTGAAGCGCAACTAAATTTTCTTTTGTCTTTTCCGCTTAGTTATATATCAGTTCAGTGCTGCGATGATGATCCGTATGCTAGTCTCCTCGAATCCTTTCGGCTTAAACGTGAGGTCAGGGTATTGTAACTGAGGAAGGCGACAAACGAATAAAACAGAAACCTCTTTGGTTTCATCCTAGCGAGTCAATCTTACAACGGTCCATGTAGCTACTGGTTCCCGTTCCTCTTGAACACGAGGCTGAAATGTGCGACATTTCCTAACTTTAGTTTGGATTAAACGTTCTGCGACAAACAATCCAAAACATTGTGATATTTCAGTTAGGAACTCTCGCGATATATAATGTATAGTGCTGTCCTTTTATGCAATATTATACACATGATGCGATGTGTCCTCACGTAAAAGTTATCACGTTTAGAGAAAAAATCACAATGCATGAATATGCAAAGGTGACTTTTCGAGGTTGGAATAATAGGTAAACAGAGTTCTGAAGACTTATGCAGATAAAGAAAACCTGCGCGCCGTCTACTTCAGACGCTTTTTTCTCGACTTTCAGATGCGACGTGAAGGAATCGTCATAAGCTACTGGTTTCGTACTTGAATGGATGTAGTTTTCTCGACAAAGATGGTCTCTGTTATCTTGTTTACACTTCATAGGTTGTTCAGAGAGGAATTTCATCTTGGAGCAACATTAGTGAGCAGTTGGCTTCAGGCTCAACCTGGCAAAGTTGTGGCCTATGAGGCAAACAGTTTTGAAAGCTTTAGAGGAAAATGAGAAGAAAATAATGTTTTATTTTATGAGCTGAATTCCACAAATTCAAAAACTTTAGTTATAATGGGTATGCAAAGGTTTAGGTAGTGAACAGGTGATGTAGCACTTGTTGCCTCATGAAGATGATGGCACTTCACGATCGAAGACTGCACTCAGCACAACGAATATGAACTAACATCATATTGCAATCAGAAAAATAACGCGAATTCCTAAATATGTTTACAAAAATGCGCATTGGAATTATGCAGTTCCAACTGAAAGGTTGAGTAAGAAACCTTTGAAAACGGGAATGCAATAAGGAAATGAAGCAGAG
>JAARMF010006120.1:0-10059 GCA_022844705.1 Toxascaris leonina
AACTGAAACGACAACGTCACCCGCTTCCGTGAACAATCTCTGCATTTCGTCCCGTCGTCAAAACATTACAAAATTCCTTCTGAGGTCGTCGTTTTGGGATTGGCGGAGCAATCCGAGCATCCGCCACATGAGCGTAGAGGAGCGGACAAGGAAGCTATCGTTCGAATGTTGGACGATCTCGATGTAGACGCTATTCCTACTCAGGTTTACCCGATGGGAGGATATACGAGCTGACGTCAACGATCGGTCAAAGTGACCGTCGATAATTCTCATGATCCCATCCAAATTCTTCGAAATTCGCACAAATTGAAAACCAGTGACAATTTTGAACCTGTTTATGTGCGTCCATCTTATTGCTCTAAGTTGCGCGCTGAGTTGCGCGAGGCCCGCAAAAATGATCCTACTGCAGTCATATACCGTGGAAGGGTGATGAGTAGAAGTGAGATCCCCAAAAATAGAAGGAACAGCTCAATTGCAAAAGAGGTGGAGATAAGTCAGAGTCAAAATTTTGGACAACAACGCTCTGCTCCGCACGTGTCTTGCCCTTTCTCTATCATTTCTCCATCACACCCAATTAAGTGATTTCGAAGTTATCTGCGAAGGAGGCTTCCCTTCGACCTACCCTTCATTTGATTTTCATAGAGCAAATTGAGAGAAGGCCAATTCAATGCTTTTAAATTTTGGTTGAGATAGCTATACCCACAACTACTATAAAGTTGACGAAATCTATGAGAGCTTTCTATCATTTGTATATCTTGTGATTGAAAGCTGCACACCTCTGCGAAGGAACCGGGTAAAAGCCAAAAGATATCCTCCCCATTTGCAGCGTTTGGCTGCCAAAAAGCATTTTCTTTGTCGTGACCGCTTTCTTCCTGCGGCTTGATAGCTTTTGACAAATGTGCAAAGGACTTTGTGAAAGAGCGCTCAAAGTTTGCAGAAAGCCGAGAAAAGCGCCTTATATGCTCCGGTAACAAAAATCATTTTTTAAGTGTATGAATGGGGAACTCAGCATTAGAACAGATACTTGTGCTCTAAAAAACAAAAGTAATTTGATCATCACCACTGACCGGGAAAAATGCGAAATGTTTGCAAATTACTTATCTGAAGTATTCACCACTGTTGATAATGAGGCATCTGTCTTTCCTGTAAGATGCGATAAAAAATTATATTGGGTTTCTCTTGGCTGTGATGTGGTCATCGCAGCTATCAGAAAGCTCAGAGATAAGACCTTGACCTCAGACTCGGTACATCCGTACTTTATAAAGCGCATCTCCGAGAATTTACACTACCCACTTTCTTATATATCTAAACACACGTTGGTCAGTGGTTCCTCACCATCAAAATAGAAGACGGCTATTGTAACGCCTATATTGAAAAAAGGGTCCAGCGAAATTACCGCCCCATCAGCCTAACTTCATCAATATGTAAAGTCTTGGAAATTATCGTTAAAGAAAATATTTTTTCCGCTTTCGATTCGAACGCATTGATCAGTCCTGCTCAGTATGGATTTCTGCCTAGAAAGTCCACGCTGTCGAAGCTGATATCTTGCTTTCATGACTGGTACTCCGCAGTAAATAAAATCAGCAGGTTGAGGTGGTTAACATTGATTATGCTAAAGCTTTTGATACAGTCTGCCGCCAGAAACTGTTAATTGAACTTAAAGCTTATGGAATATATGGTGAACTTTTGGAATGGCTGAGATCTTTTTTATCGCAACCAGAGTTTGCGGTAAAAATTGGTGGATGCTATTCACAGCCTCACATTATTACTAGGGGAGTTGCGCAAGGAAGCATATTTGGCCCTTTACTCTCTCTTGTTTATGTAAGTGATTCATCCGATGGTTTGTCGAGTGCCTGCAGGCTGTTTCCGGACGACCTTAGAATTTATCGCTCACCTAGCAACCCTGCTGCAGACTATGCTTCAGAAAGACCCTGTATATCTAGAACATTGGTCGCAAAATTGGCTATTGCGTATATCGGAAGAAAAAGTAGTCTCCTTCATTTCAACTTTCATCACAGTTGCCCTCTACGTCTAAATGGGAGTAAGCTTTTAGCGCATGACCTCATCAAGAACTTAGGTCTGCATATCAGTTCAAACTTCAAATGGACTTTTCAGTGTAGGGAAATAGCTAGAAAAGCATCATGAGTAGCTAATTATGTACTACGTTCGCTAGAGCACCCGTGCATTGATCACTACAGACCTACTTTTATTGTCTACTGCCGCCCTCTCCTCGAATACCGTACTCAGATATAGTCACCATTCACTGATAAAGACGCTGAAACGATTGAAAGCGTGCAGAGACGATACACAAGATCTGCTTTTCGCATTGCTTTTCCCTATCCCGTTATTCCTTCCTATCCCGAAAGATTACAGATTCTCGGCTTGAAAAGTCTTAAGTTCCGACGACTTGAATTTGATCTGCACTTGTGCTTTAAGATAGTGAATGGCTGCTGCGATATCCCGTTCGATAGCATCTTTGCGAATATCCCCATTGAACACATGCTCCCAATTTCATTGTTTTCAGCTACAACATTGATTTTCGACCAAAAGGGGTATATTAAGCTCGTTTTCTTTTCCAGCCATTCGCGTATGGAATCACTACCAGCTGACATTGTAGAAGCTAGTAATCTGACTGCTTTTAAAGCGAAATTAGCTCAGTTTGACTTGCCGTCCCTGAGGGGAGTAGACGGCCGGCCAGTATGCTGTTAATATGTGTATCATCTCGGTTCAGCTTTTTGTCAGCACTACCACATTCGCGATACTTGAATGCTTTCATTTTTGAATATCGCCAATCTCTCAACGTACTGTATGTTTCTTTATGGTTAAGTGAAGCAATCTGAGTGAATTTGAAAAAAACGAATGGGATCAGAAACGAATGGGATCAGTTGCTTCCCGGGAGAATATTTTACCACAATTTATTGATGAATGCATTTCGCCTTGTTTCTATCGGCTGTTTTCTGATTTTAGCCGTTGTAGATTCATCGGCGAATTGTATGATATCTGCACTTGATGAGAACTACGTGAAAATGGTCATAAAATGCATCCATTATAGGTCTTTGGTGGAGTATTAACCCCATTAGCTCACAGTTACATATCTTTACCCATTTGCAGTCGATGTTTACGTCGGGTTATTAGTAAAGAGGATTGTGATTACAGCGGAAATCCCACTAGAAATGTGTATTCATTAAACGGTTTCGAAGCAAGGATTAGAACTTCACTTTGCCGTTTGGAAGTAAAAATAGTATTGAACGATTTCATGGAGGTATGAGGACTGGTGTGATCTCCAGAAAATCAAAGATTTTGCCCCGTAATCTCGCAAGATCATGCTTTATCTCCTGGTCCATGAACTGAAATAAATAGGCAGAGAAGCGTATTCACATGCATGTTCGCTATTCCAGGAATATTTTAATTGACATACCCATATGAGTTTCGCAGTTTGTGCCTCCTTCATCATCGGTCGTATGAGATCACTTGTAATGATGAATGCCAAACCACTGCAGTATATTGAAAAGAATTCATTTGAATATTCGGATTGGCTTATATACCTGGAACAATCCGGTAATATCGAGTAATATATGAGAATAATACGATGCTCGAAACATAATTTTCTGTATTCAATGAAACTGATTGTTGTTTGTAGTTCAGATAGCTTCGTTCATATAAGTTTCACCATGAGGTGCACAAGTTGCACGAATTTGGAACACTTCTTGGTAGTAGCGATTTCACAGGAAGTTTTGCAATTCGACTGATGTTCAAGAATCGTTGTGAGTTGAAAACGGTATTCGTCACGCTCTGCAGCACACGTCTACTTAGCATCATCGAAATGCTTCCGTCACTTAAGCCGACCTTTTTTGGAATACTATATTCCTGTATCCCTGTAGTGGCCTGGGGACCTGGGCAGTTTAGCTAGAGCGGGTTACTTCTCTCTCGCCAGAGATGTTAGACGGAGTGTGAGGTTCCCAAAAGCAGGGTTCGTTTGATCTCTTGGGCCAGGTGACGACGGACATGCCATTTCATGATTCCCTTAGTGAGTGGATGACGTTCCATCCGTAGGCTACAGTCGCATGAAGAATCGTGCGAAATGCCGTCGCGCAGCTGTTCACTGAATCAGGGATAGCACGCTGATCGACCACTTCTAAGGTGTCTAAGGTTACGTAAGGTATATTCTTCTATGATCTGGAGAACGTAGAGAAGCACTTTAGCCACATTGATTTTCATCGAATTTATCGTAGTGCACGCCGGCCAAATTACACTGCCAGGATCTCAGAGACGATATCGCGAACATTCCGGGCCGAAATTTTTTAGCATAGAACCTGCGAANNNTTCTTGAAGCATATAAGGTAATCAGTTATTTCGCCAATGTCCGTTAGAAGTTGGTCGAATAAATGTTGGCATTTTTCGGTGCCAATTTTTGAGCATAATAAGAGAAGGGTTTTTTCTTTTGGAGCAAGTAAGAGATCGGCTAACAAGAGAACTATCATCTGAGAGCTATGGTATTTAAACGGCATTAAAATATCCAGAAGGATGCGAACGATACATTTAGAACATATGGAGCAATTGTCCCGGAACAGATTGACGCAGTAACGATATGCTGGTGTAACAGGTTCAAGCCTATCTTTTGATGTTTGCGAATGGTTTTTTTATACTCTCATACAGTTCATTTTCTCAAGATCTCCAAAATCTTCACCTCGCAAAGCTTTCTCACAGGCTCACTGAGTTGATGGAGACCTCATTTTCTCGTAAAAATAGCGAATATGCCATAAAATCGAGAATTTCTACTCATTCATTTAGTATTGATTGATCACCACCTAGTAGTTTCTAGGTGACATCATAGTTGCACCCTCGTTGCTCAGCTCAACAACGCTACCGTTCTATTTACCAGTAAAAATGGGCCTAGCACATAACTACGCACAAGAACTTTAGTCTCTCCTTCAGGAAAATTCAAGACAATAATTTATTGTAATTATAATTACAATAACAATAATTGTTATTAACATTATTGTTACTGTTGACGTTATTATTATTATTATTATTATTATTATTATTATTATTATTATTATTATTACTACTATTATTATTATTATTACTACCACTGTTATTATTATTGTTATCATTGTTGTTATCATTATTACTACTATTATTATTGTTGTTATTATTATTATTGTCATTATTATTAATGTCATCATCATTGTTATTGTTTTAATTTCTTTGTTATTAATACTATTATTGTTATGTTGTTATTAATATTATACATCATTTGTGAAAACAACTCGCATCAAAGTACTCACCACTTATTCTTGTGGTCGCGTATTGCTGGTGACCCATCCATTATGCGGCACATCGTTAGCCGCTTGCGCGGAAGGAGTTTTCGACGAACGCGGACGGTGAGGAATCGCAGCATACCGATATAGTTAACTGCTACATCATCATCGAGCTTTAGAATAAATGGCACTTTGGGGCAATATTCAGCCACGAAACGAATCCACATCAATCCCTGTAATGCATCAGTGATTTTTCAGTTGTATGATCTCAGCCGTTTAAATGAACTTAAAAGAACCCCCCTCCCTCCTCTCTCCCTTCCCCCCAAACTCCTCTCTTCCATTTATACTTCAACACGAACGACTTCAAAACTATTTGCAGCACATTGTCTGAGCTCTGCGTCAATACCAAAAGCGTCCTCATAAGCAAAAAGCAAAGATGGATTCAACGGTTTTAAGAGAGGAACCGGGGAGACAACGATTGCAGAAAAAGCGCATCAACTTGAATACGAACATGTGTTGAATTGTCGATCCATCTATTGCATGCAATCAATGACCCTCATGCTGTTTTCTATTGTCTCTATTAACACGTGTAACAGCGTATCATTTCTTTCCATTCAAAACCTATATCCTCAACTATGTAGGTAATTCTCCTTCAGTTAATTTTCAGTTTCAAATGTTATATTGACTCACTTTTAGTTCCGCTGATTTTCATTGCTTTTTATGTCTATGTACGACGCTACTTATGTCTTTATTCATATTCTGTTTTGATCTTCAGCTAGCAGTAGATTGGTCACGAGCTTTGGTCTTTTATATCGAAATCTGTTCTATTTTATCGACATTCCAAGCCATGAATGGATGTACATACACCTCCTCAGTGTATCCTAAGAATCAGAAGTTCATCAAAATGAAATCGAACCCATTGTCCTAACGAGATCGCAATGCTCATATGCGGTGGAAAGGGGACTCATTCGTCTATTGATTCAGGCCAGGTGGGGGNAAAATGAAATCGAACCTATTGTCCTAACGAGATCGCAATGCTCATATGCGGTGGAAAGGGGACTCATTCGTCTATTGATTCAGGCCAGGTGGGGGCTCCAGTAACCGTTGCAACTTCATATCGTCTTTCCTGTATGAGGAAAATTGCTGAAGGAAAGTAGCAACATTTACTGACCTTTAAAACAAGTAACTTATAAGCGTCGAGGAAATTTTGTTGAATTATATCCCTATAACGGGCACTTTCCTGTTTGACCATCCGACGAAGTGTTTCGTTCGTCGTTTCACCTAAGGCGAAAATCACTGCACTTTTGTACTGAAAAAAATCATGTCGTTTATTTATACTTCGTCAACGTGAATCAGTCAGTTCCTGAGCACGCAGAAGAAGAACTTGATCAGCTCGAAGACGGATAATTGTGGGAACATTATATAATCATTGTAAATTGCCCACATACATACATATGAATATGAGAGCTTCAAAATTCGCTGTTCGACCTCATCGTCAAGCATAAGGAAAAGCTATCAGAAAGGTGTGCGACATCACAAGAACTTGTGCAGAAATCTATTACTCCAGAAATTCGAACGGGTTTGGTCTTACCTGAAGAAGCGAAATAACTCTGAGGATGTGAACGGAAAATCGAGGGCAGTTGAATATAGAGCAAATCGACGCACTAATTCGTTATCAGCTCTTCAAGACGTGTGCCATTAGTTTGTGAAAATGTAGTCACCGTGATGGTTTCGTTAGCAAACTGTGTTTGAATATATTTCGCAAATACTAAATAGGAAGAGACTGATATTTCACGGTGGTAGACATACCTTGTCGTATAAGCGGACATCACCCCACATTTCACGAATTGCTTGCCTTTCCTTCAGATGAGGTACGGCTGTATGTACAATAATGAGAACAAACAAATTCGGGTAACGCCTCGAGCAGAAATCTCTCTCAAGGATCGTCCATTGATAGCGATACAAATCGAGACCCGCCTGAAATTGTTCCAATTTTCATTCCTAAGTGTTCTTACGACAAAACACAGAATTATGATGGATGATAAAGAGTGACCTCTCATCATCCGATTAATAGGAGACGTGCCTAAGCCCTCACCTTCAGGTAACCTTATAACTTCATCTAACCGGAAGTGGAAGTCATATTAAGACACATTCGTTCGTAAAGAATTCTTTGATAATTAAAGTGAACTAAAGCAAATAAGATAACGAAATACTGTCCAGTGAGAAAAGATACTCAAATCATTTTGTTTCGGCATTTCGACAGGATTTCAGAGTAGGATAGTCGTTTTGTTGATTAGTCCACTCAACTGCAAGGTGTGTGTCGTCCTTAAATGAATGACTGGAGTGCATGGGGCAATAACGATTGAGTTTTGGCAAGTTTTGCTAAATTAGTGCGATATGTACACAGTCGATCGAACGGGCGGAAAAACACGTTAGAGGGAGTGCTTTTATAATTTAGCTGAAACCTTAATACAGCTATTTATTTATTTATTTATTTATTGATTCCTCATCCGGGGGTGGGAACACGCACAGAAGTATGTGAGCATGAAGAGGAAGAAGAAGAAATACATGAGCAAGGACACAATTCAGGCGAGAAGACATTTAGAACGTGAGAGCAGCAATAGTGTGTAGATCGAAGCGACTCAGCCACAGTTTAAAAACGGAAGCAGTAGATGCATTGACGATATCAGCAGGAAGCAGATTCCAGACTCTTAGAACGCGAAACTGGAAACTGTGCAGAATATTGTTTGTGCTGCAGCAGTTTTTGACGAGCTGAAACTGATGTAGATGTCGACTACGGGGAGGAGAGAACTGAAATAATTCGGAGAGTGGGATATCGAAAAAGACGAGCACAATTTTGCAACAGTGTATCAAATCAAACATGAGTCTGTGATATTCTAGCGATTCCACGGAGGAGATTTTTAGTCTGGCATCATAATTGGTTGATATCGACAGCGGTAAATTTTGCGAAAAGCAGTGCGAGTGAGGCGTTTCTGTACATTCTCTAATGACATGATATCAGAAACCAAATAAGGAGACCACACAGGAGTGTAGCATTCCAAGCATTTCGGTAATGCTCAATACAACAATGCTGTAAAGCGCGGAGAATATAGTTTGCAATTTTTAACGATTTTCCGTGACAGCGGAGCGCTGCAACTCCAGTGAAGTTTACAGTCGATTGTAACATCAAGGCCACGAACATCATCTGTAACGGAAAGAACATCACTTCCCAATCTGAGAAAATATTCATGCCGGAAATTGATATGAAGCACATGACATGTTTCATGGGAAGCATTTAGCTGCCATAATTTTGACCAGTTGACAACTACATTAAGATCATTTTGCAGAATATGGAGGTCATAAACGGGATCATGCAATAGGCAATAATTTCTGAGGTCATCGGCAAAGAGCTTAGTATAGCTCAGAATATTATCGGAAACATCATTGATGTATATGAAGAACAAAATTGGACCTAAAACACTTCCTGGTGGTACGCCACTGGGGATTGTGTGTGGAGCGGAGTAGGTGCTTCCTATTCTCACCCGATAACTTCACCCACACAAGAGTGCTCTGACCCACTTCAGAGAGGTATCGACGACGCCATATTTCTGCAACTTAAAGAGCAGCTTTTCGTGATTGACGTTATCGAAAGCTTTAGCATAATCAATGTACACGATTTCGGTCTGAACTGTCATATTCAGCGAAGACAGCCAATCGCCTAAGCACGAAATAAATTGCGACAGCGTTGATCGACAAGGAATGAAGCCGAACTAAGTAGGGTTCGGAATGCTGTTTCGCGTAAAATGGTCCCATAATGCATCTTTAACGATTATTTCAAGAACCTTACAAACAGAACGAAGTCAGACTAATCTAGCGATAGATTTCTACTGAGGTGGCAGATGTTTGCTTCAGCAAAGGTGAAACGAACATATACTTCCAAACATGAGGAAGATGTTAATAAGAGAAGACACATGTATAAAACATACTAAGCTGCTACGAGATTGCTTTTTGCGCTACGTTTTAGGAACAGTAAAGGGATGTCGCCTGGAATGAGTGAGACCTTGCTCTTGAATTTGCGAATAGCCTTTAGAACGAAGGCAGCGCTTACATCAGCAAATTCCAAATGCTTAATACATCGAGAAGGAAATATCGGCAACATACCATTATCTTCCATAAAAATACTTGAGAAATATTCTGGAAATATATTGCGTTTGACAAGATCGTCAGTTATTAAGCCCGAATCGCTGTTTTTTAGTGACATGATTTCTTGTCGAGAATTCAATTTACCGTTCAGGTATGCATAAAAGAATTTAGCGTCCACCCAACAATTCACACCTTTCTACCAATTTCTCATAAAGCTCTCGCATTTGATTCGTAGATCATTAGCGCATTATCACATAGAGTTCACCAAAGTGGAACTAGGAAAAGNGCATTATCACATAGAGTTCACCAAAGTGGAACTAGGAAAAGCGGAAAACAAAGGAAACGGACGTTGTGTTGTTGGAGCGAGGGAAATACAAGGCATTGATTGCGGGATTCTTGTAGATTCTATGTGATCAATGCCTTCTTGAGCAAGTGAATCGACAACATTCGGATGGACATCCTTGTAATCACTGCGATCATATATGCAACGGAATTGGCCGCAAAACAGCAAGCCGATATCCAGATTTTGTCTGGAGTGATCGGAGGAACTGATGAAAGCGTCAGATTTATTGCGCACATGCACTCAATGATTGACAAACATCATTGCGGTTTATCCAACTGCTTCGATAGCGGAGGGCAAAGTTGTTGACAAGTT
>JAARMF010006122.1:0-10054 GCA_022844705.1 Toxascaris leonina
CACATTAGTCATCTCTGATAGTTTCTCAAATCGTTCTCGAAGCGACAATATAAAACAGATTTCAGAAAGTGGATGTGATCCTAACTTTACTGATAAAAGTGCGATCGAATTACATCCGATTTTATCACAACATGTCAAAAGCGATGCGATTGGATTAAGACGAGAGAAGACTAGAAGAGTGAACACGAACAAATGTGCTGCGCGTTCTTCAAGGAAGACTTTTGAGATCGACATGCATTTATCTCCAGTATGATTGTATCAACGACTATCAGCACTCACCACAAATCCAGCAATGCTGGAAAGTTATAGGTAACTTAAGCAATCTACATAGAGCACAGCACACTCAATAACCTATAAAGCTTTCGCTTCTTTCCGCATTTGAATGTTGAAGCGCATTGCCATCTGCTTAAAGCTCCTGGGGCTGTGCACTTGTCGTAATATTTCGGCGACTGCCGAAGAGTTGCCATTCGGTAGCTCCCCGAGACATTCTCTGCAAAAAAAAAGCATTCTAGGATCTGACTCATCATCGAATTTCGTGTCATCCATTCACTGCAACATGAAGCGCACGCCACTACTATACACAAGATCCATCTCCAAAGAGGTTCCGGAGACTCGAATTTGAAAATCTGTCAACAGAAAGACATCACAGCTTCTATAATCAACCCGTACGGTAATCTCTTTGATACATAAAAAAACCTCTGATGATGCTCAAAATTTTCAAAGAGAGGTGGACATCCTCTAATTTCCGAAAGCCGTTTTTGATTGTTCAAGAACCTTGCGATCACTCTTCCTCAACACCTCGGCAGAAAGGGAGCCTCTTTTCAAAACAGAGGTGCAGGTACACTTTTTGGGACCTTTCTTCATTCACTCTTCAATTTTAAATGTGATGTCTATTGCGGATCTGAACAAAGGTGCCCACGTGGTAACGGCAAACTCAGATGGCCACCATCTTGTCCATCACCTCAAAACTCATCGTCTCTTGCAAGATTGCTTGCGAATTCCCCATTCTACAACAGCGCCTTAATGCCCTCGCCAACTATNCTTGAAATAGTGACAGTTTAACGTCTCCCATGAAAAAGGATTCGGAATTGACGCACCCAAAATTTACATACGATTGGCCTCTCATGATCTCCGCAATAATTATACAACCAATCAACCTCCAATCTTTTCTATCTATAGATACCTTTGAAATAGTTCTGCCTTCACCTCAAAACAAACTCAAAATAGTGAGTGGGAACTTCTTTGTTTTTGGTTGGAGAATGATACAGGTGACCAACTGTATAGAAACGTGGATAAAAATGAACTGCTTTTTTTGAAATGAGCTCAATCAATGGATCTGACAGCTGGCTTGCTGAACGTGTAAATCGCAACGCTACCAGGGTTGCGACCCTCAAATTTGTCACTGTTTAATTATTTTAATAGCTAATGATGTTCGGCAGGAGTGGAAATAATGCCGGCCAGCACAGCACTTATCTTCTGTTCAGGAAAAAGAAAGCAAGATTGAGCAGAATGTGATTCGCATTGTGTGCACGCACACAACATTATATGCACTCCATCCTCGATGATCATCGGCTGCTAATAAAATGACCCCATGCCGACAGCTCGACTACTTTGAAATATCAGAATGAAGTGTGTGCCAACTCAATAAACGATGGCAGAAGTGAAGGACAATGCTTTAAAGCCAAAAATTTCAGAGGCTGCATTCCAACGCTGTCTAACTGCGCAATGCACGGACATATGCTAGACGTAATATGGACTCATATATGTTCCAATGAACGCTCACCGATTACACGTTTTAAATACTGCGCACAAATTTCGTGGTTCAACTGCCATGCATAAAAGCATCGTGCTCTTCCATTCCACTGAAGCGTGCCACCCGCATTATCCATCCTTTAGGGACTGTAACAACGCCGTATAATCATTTACCTCGTTTCCTTGGGGAACTTCCTTGCGATGAACATCAAAGTTTCAGCTAATTTCTCGGCCGTAGCATGGATCGCCTCGCACTGTAACCGTGCGAATACCACCACGATAATGCTTCTAGACGTCTCTTCTAATAGCTCACCAAAGCAGTCCCCATCGGTACACTTCTTGAGAATACATGACAAAAGAAGAGCACTCTTACGGCACAGCGATGGATCCTCACTTGAGTTCAACACCTGTAAATATAAACCACCTAACTATACTCACATAGCACAGGTAGAACTCCTAAACATACGTATGCAGCATTCGCTAAATACATGCATAAGTGTAGGTCGCATTATTACATAAGGGACCAGCAAGGATGGGCAAAGAACAACGGAATGAGAGAGATGTGAGGGCAAGGTGAAGGGAGTTGACTTCTTTATGAAGTTCTTCTACAGAAAAAAAAAACAACAAAAAACAACGAGGTTATTGTATTGCGCAAATTTCTACGTCGGATGCGAATACAATAAACATGAACACATACAGCAGTGAGCCTTTCCAACTGAAATATTCGATCATATAAGCAGAAAATAACTGATGAATGAAAGCAAATGCAACGAGTTTTCCAACAACATCGGAAAATGCTTAGGCATCAGCCCTGAAACATGCCCTCTGAAGAAAAGCTGTTCCAGCTGTGGAATGTTGCGTTCGCATTTCATCGTTACGAAGTTGCCCGATGCAACATTTCGCGTTTAGATATCCACACCCTCTTTCTAGAACGCAATTCTCGCGTATATATCAAATCGACTCAACACTCACCTTAACGGCAACAGCGATCATAAGTCGAAGAATTTGTGCGCTTTGTTGAGGATCTGCTAGCATTTCTTTCCAGCACTTCCTCAGTACATGATATGCCAGTTCGATGTGGTCCTCACTGATCTCCGTCTCATTACGTGAATAAATACCCTCGTACCAACTACTTAGCCTTTTCGACAACGTACCAAAAGCACTACTACTTCCAAAAACCTGAAATATTCGCTTCTTTTAGCAACTGTTGTTCTGAGCCATCAATGTGACGTGAGAAATCGGCTTTCGAGGGTGAAAAAAGGCAGATACACCCCGCGGCCAAGAAATGAATCAATGGCCAATGGGGAGATGCAGATAAATCTAACAGAATAATTGATCAAATATCTTTTACTGTTATCAAAAAGAAGACATTGATGCGTTTCAGGCGAAGAAATATTTGATGGTCAATGAAAGGCCTCTTGCATAGAAAAGGCCAAGAGGACTCATACGAGAAAACACACGAAGTGCTAAAAGAGTTGTGAGTGACTGCAAGAATGCAAAACGTATTTAGAAGAAAACAATTGTATAACCATACAAATGCCTTTAATGACAAGATTCAGCACACTCACTAGCGCGCTGTGCGATCGAAATCCCTCCCATTGAGGTGAATTGCGAAAAAGTTTACTTAGAATATTATGAAATTTTCGAGGAAAATCCCCTCTTTAGGTGAAGTTCGAGAACTTTTAGCTGAACTTTCTTTACAAAAGTTGAGAAAAACCACAGGCGATAAAAAGAAGCAAGAGAATGTCTCCTTCGCCTCCACCTTCCTCCTCACATCCCCACACAGTGAACTGTGCATACGTGAAGGAGGTATATAACGTCTGCATATCACCTGTACTTCCGCAAATAATTTGCTTTCTAATGCAAAATTTTGCATTTCGGTTGAAAGAAGGAGACATTTCAATGGGAAACAAACTTACAATAAACATCGTTTTAGCCAATTTACACGCAGTTTCGGGATGCAAAAATACAACGTTGTCGATGAGGTTGCAGTAAGTATCCAAGAAGGGAAGAGCACTTTCACCCAACGCCATCAGACCCGAACGCAATGCATCACAAACCTGATCGAGAGATGGAAAATTATTTACACGCAAACACAATTATCTTCACTCCCGAATATTAAACATTTGATTCCTTTACATAATTCCCATATGGCAACATATTTTCAACATGAATAATGCAGCGTTCGAATGCATCTAAAAATGGAAAAATATCCTTTTGGCTGAATCTGAAATTTTTGATAGACATTTCTAGCTGGAGCTCAACTACGGTTTCACAGGCCAATGCCTAGAAACCATAGGAGTTTCTTGAAAGAACTGGCTATTGGCTCCAGTTCCCCAATGACGGGTCAGAAGTTTTGAACTGCTCAGAGATCACTTTCGATAACATCGCCCGACTTCTCGTCCCCTTCCTGCATCTTCCTCAAACATCTATGCACACCCAACTTTACCTCTTCTCTCTGTACTATGGTTGTTCAATTACAAATACTGAAAAATTCAAAAAGACGTGACTAAAGAACTGAATGGCATAGAGAAAGAATAAAAGCAGGTCGAAGTCTCACGCATGAACTGCTTCCCTATCAATCGATATCCAACCAATCCATGTCTGCACAAGATCAGAAACCGTTTGTGCTCCGTTCAAACGCTATCACGGCAATAATTAACGTTTCCCTCGCTGATGTTTCCCTCTTTTGGACGTATATCTGCTTAGCATTGCATAGTTGTCTCATAAGCATAAAGGGAATCACATCAGTAGTGATAAACTGCCGTATCATTCGTTTGTTTAATGCTCAATAATCTCATCGCGATACACNATAGCATTCTGAGTGATTAAATGCCATATCATTCGTTTGTTTAATGCTCAATAATCTCATCGCGATACACTTAAACAACTCGACAAAGCAAAACCTTTTCAACAAGCTCAGGCGAATGCTTGAACGAGCTCAACAAAGCACCAAGAAGAGGAACACATTGCCTCATCGCGACAAATACCGGCGAATGGCTCGGATCGCTGTCTTTTAGCTGTCCTGAAAGGTAAAAACGACTGCACCCCACACAGATTGCCAAAATATAGATATCTATGGATAATAAAATTGTTTTATTTATTTTATTTATTTATTTAAATAAATAACAATTGTGTTTTAAAGGAGAAGACGACTAGAATNAATTATGTTTTAAAGGAGAAGACGACTAGAATGAAAAAGACGAACGACAGTAAGTACATCTTGATTATTGGACTTCGATGCAATATCAATCCGATAGCTGAGCAATTATTGTACAGCAAGAGTGAATTAAAGAGTAAAATGCACTCACCGCTTTTCGGTTGAACACTCGCGATGAGCATAGTGAAAACACCCAATTCGAAAAGACACTCCTCCTCGAGGTTAGCTATCGACTGCGACGTCGATGGCAACTGACCGTCAGCTATTGACCGCAGTGCCGCAAGACGTGGCGCTAATATCGAGTCGAGACTATTCTGAATAAAATATACAACTGTAACACTTTCTTGCCGATTTTTATGCGAGCACATTCACTGAGATTACACAACAAGCTCATCTAAGACCTGAAATATGGTGCAGTGCTTACGAATAAGGGCACATGATTTCGATTCAGTCCCACTTCCATACCCCCTCTTCGGCAGACAACACACATCTCAAAAGTATCGCGTCACTAAGATACTATCGAGAACAGCTGCTTGGTCTAGTCCGATCGAAGATTTATACATTCTGTTTGTGCCGATAAACACAGCGAACAATTGCGCTGCTTCTGTGAGCCTTTCACTGCAAAATCGTTGTTACTCGAAGTGGCTTACTGTCCAATGAAGAGTGCCTTAAAGTGATAGTTTGAATTTACATTTTGAATCGAAATTACTAAGTTACCTATCAGCATTGAATGGAACCAACGATCAGTGCCAACATGCAACTGAAACGCTGATACTATCATTATTTCCGTTGATAGGGATAGGGAGAAGGGTTGGAAAGGCAAGAATCAGAGAGAGAAGGGCGCAGAAGGGATTCGCTATTCGAGGTTAATTTTGGGGCGTCGCTTTCTGAAAAATACTGAGAAATCAGTGGAGTGGCATAAAGAAGCGTTCTGACGAGATGAAACGATTTCGTCTACCTCACACGACCACATTCAACGTTTACTCATAAACTTATCTCAATCTCATGTGGCACCCCCCACTGCCTGGTTCTTCCAGCCAAAGTATCTACGACTGCCAACTGCACCTTACGTGCGTATTAGCATAACTGCTTATAGCACTCCGTAAACCACCCATAGTACACTGCCACACCAAGGTTAAGTAACCTCAGGCACTTCTATCAATGATTTCCACCTCGTTGAAGAGTCCAAAAACACTCAATTGCGTCGCTTTTTGTCTCAAGATATTCGACTTGCAATCGTTGGGATATTGTCGCATTCGATTCGATTTTAGTTTCTGTTACGAGAGCAGAAGTACTTCTCCGATACACTAACGAAAAAGTGTTCGCATTTGTTGTTTCAAGACAACGTCGGGCACACAGTCACATGCATGGCGTCCATTTGGCAAGCGAAGACTTCTATACTTGAAGATAGTGTTCGACAGCTTCAGTTCAGAACTATCCAAATCCAGAAACATCCACTTGGAAGTGTCACCGCAACAATAACTCAAATTGTCTTTTTCACTTTTCACAGTTGTCGCTTTTTTATGAATCTTTTGGAAAGATTGGCTAGGCAATAATGGATTGCGGCTTAACATCAGAACAACAGTGTCATCTACATGTAGTGTGGTTACCAGGTGGATGGCACTATTGCCATCGAAGGAGTGCATCTCGAGAAAGTCGCGAAGTTGAAATATCTGGGCTGCGTCATCAGCAACGATGGCAAACTCGTTGAGGAGATCCGCATGCATATGAACCGCCGCATAGGCAAAGTGGCACAAAGTTTCGGGAATCTTATGTGACTGACGAATGCCTATGCGCCTCAAAGTGGAAACCTACAAGTGTTTCTGTAGTGCTACACGGATCAGGATGCTGGGCCCCCTACTGAGTCGCATCGGTAGGATCTCCATGCCATGGATATTAGAATACTGCGTTGCTTCTGGAAGTAACAAGACACGACCACATCATGAACAACATCCGGCGCTGCCTTGGCATCACGGCACAAGACTCGACCACATCATGAACAACATCCGGCGCTGCCCTGGCATCGCGGCAATGACTAGGAAAATACGAGACGCAAGGCTTAGTTGGTTTGGGCATGTCAGCTGCGACGACGTCGTATCAGTAACACACACACACACACAGCCCTGAAGCTTAGCCCGCCTGGGCGACGACCTCGCAGGAGACCATGAAACGATGGATGGACACTATCAAGGAGGACATGGAAAAGACTGGCCTAACGGCGGAAGATGCCTTCGATCGATTAAGATAGAGAAGACACTGCACAAACGGCGACCCATGAACGAGCGAGGATTGAATTAAAAATTCATTTATGAACTCGCTTGTGAATTGCTGCATTGAATAATGTGTATTTTGGCACTCCTACAGCAATTGTTCAAAAAGATGTTTCAATATTATTTTGGCATATTTGTGTGTCAATGTTATTTTCAATTATTTCTTTACTGCTGCTATTTAATGTTTTATGAATAAAGAATGGCATGTACAAATAATGCAAAGTGAAGGCAGCGATCAAGTCGAGGAGATAGCTTCTTAATGCCTAAGCACCTATGTCCTACTTCATATTAACCCCTTTTAAATAAACAAAACGAAAGAAATAAAAACGATCCATTATGGCCCTGTGAGATAACAAAAGCGACCAACTTCGCCCCTTAACCTCGTTTTCGCTCATCTTTATGACACAAATCAAATCAAATATGCACAATATAGACTCGTTTCATATAGCATTCAATGAAACGAATTGATATTATCAAATATAACGAAGGAAAGGTGATAATAATGTTGAAATCATCCATTAAAAAAAAGAAAAGAACTAACGAGGATAAAATCAGTATCGTATAACGAGAGTGCATAGCCGACACATTTCATCGCACGCAACCTAAGTGGTCGAGCTCGTTGTTCACACGTGAAATATTCGTAACATTTCTCGATGAGTGCACATGCAATCAACTGAAACATGAATTGCGATCACCATTCCATCCATATTGAGCAATAGATAACCATAAGTGAGTGGTTGACAGACAATATCCCTATACATCAGCAAACGTCAGAGAGAGGGATGCTGAACCTTCGCTGTGACAAGGAATTCACGCACGCTTGCAGCAAGCGTTGGAAAACATGGGCCATAAGTGGCATGGATTTTGCAACAGCTTCCAATGAGAACGCGAATAGAATGAAAATGGAGCAGAAGGCACGATAAAAGAAATCTGCCATTGAAGCATCCACCTCATCTTTCTTAGTAGAAATGGTTGCAGCTCCTTCCTCTATTAATCAGAAAGATCAAAGTGAAGAAGAGTCAACAGAAATGTAAATACATGAGCGGTCCTTGGAAGACGGCACGAGATATAAGCGCCATTACCTCAAGACTTGCTTCTCCAAGAAAGGGTCACTTGCATCCTCACTAATATAAATGAAAGCCTGAGTCACAATATCACGGAGCACAACACAGCTCGAGGGTTAGTGAAAGGGCCCAAGACGAAAGTGGATGAATAACAGGACGAAGATTTCAAAAGCGGCCCGGCGATCGCGCGTTCGGATACGAATCGTGCTTTCTGAGCTTCCGAGGCTAGGAGACTTATGAAGGTCAATGACTACGAGATCAAGAATCAGCCCAATAAAATATTTCAACGATAGGCATGCTTCGGCATTTGCTCAGAATGATGGCTGACCACCCGCTTGCTGGAATCAATGAAGTTGCTTCTCGCAGTTGCACAATCACGAATGTCGAGTGACAATAAGATATCCATCTCCGAACAGCTACTTCTGATGACTCTAGTGGTTGAAAGGTGGGTCCCAAAGTGCTTGCCATATAATCTCAACAGCCTTGAGCCATTGTTCAATATCCGGCGATCAGAATAGAAATTTGTATTTCTTTAATTCACCCCCCAAGAGAAGCCGAAAATGACTGCGGCGTTTAAACAGCGGCAGGAATTTTATGCCTATAAAAAACTCCAACTGTCAATGCTAACCAACTGACTTCTGTTTTTGTTGGAGAAGATGGCGGAAAGCGACAGACTCATAGCAGTTGTCAGGTGAAAGAGTNCTGTTAGATGAAAGTGCCATTCGCAACTCAACACATCTATTTTTTCGATAAGCATCACACAAATCAACGATCGCCTACATTCAAATCCGGTGAACGATCTTCGGCATAATGCTCGAGGGTATTCAGTGCCTCGGCGCTCACATTTGGGTTATCGAGCCATGCGAGTGCTATCTCGATGCACATCCCACCTAAGCGGGCAACCTGCAATAAACGAACTGAATGAAAAATATTACGTCGTACCTGGAGAGTATCACGTTTTATGAAGGATAAATGACCACAGAAAATGCACGATTGGAATGCAAATGAACGGACCCCCCATGAACAACAAATCAATGATCGCCTACAATTATTAACACTCGTGAACTACCAGTCGCTGATGGAGCCAGGTGACGTCGTTAAGTGCCCGAAAATAATGAAGCATATGCGATCAAAAACATCGTTCCATCGAACGATCGCGCTTGTACGAATCATTGGTTTCTCCGAAATCAACTGGCTACAAGCTACGACCAAATCAGCGGTAACTGCAACCAAATCAATCACGTGGTGGGTGCAAATGACATATTTGAGCATCTATGACCCACGGAAAGCCGATGACATGAACATAGGACCTCTCTAGCTATATACTATAATCACCAAATTCTGCAAGCTANTTGCAAATGTGGCTTTGATGCTGATGGAGTTGACGCTATTAGAGAGGTGGAGAGGCAAAGACGCATAAACATTTTTATAAATACGACGCTGCCGTCTTATGCGACTAGAAATTTATAATGGCTCACAGCAATGGAGAGGAGACAGGTTCACTGGAAATGAATTTAAAGCTCTTATCTCATAGCTCAATAATCAGAAAGACTTATTTCGGCCATAAAAAATTCTTGAGATTTTCATCTCCAACTCGCCTTTCACGGCGATAATCGCTAAGGTATGAACTTCACCCTACAAATCAAAACAAATCACATATCAAATGCCATTCATCTTTTTGATTGCTCATTTATTATGCACCTCACCTGACCAAACAAACGATTATCAGCGTTGTGTCTCGCAATCCGTAGATGGAATCGACGGAAACACATTGTGGTTCATTTTTTCACAGTAGACATCACATTTTA
>JAARMF010006125.1:0-10050 GCA_022844705.1 Toxascaris leonina
TATAATGTAGCTCAACGAAGGAGTTTTTAATGATAATAATGCAGTCATTCGACTTCCTAATGGCTAGCTGCCGACGATTATATGTTCCCCTAAGGGAAACGTAATAAACCAGACCTACATAGGTAATAAACCAGCATAGGTAATAAACCAGTACTATATTACCAACTATTCATTCACCTCATCGTGTATCGATATAACGAAACGTGCATTTATATCATATTCATCACATAACCATCTCATACACGTCAATAACATATGAAGAAAATCAACAGCACTCGATTGAACAACCTGCAAACTTCGACTGATACCTCAAATATGATCCACAAAAACACTAAGATCTTCTCATCAACAAGCATTACTAATAGGAGATTAGGCATTGAAGCGGGATGCAAACATTTCCATAAACGTTGCAAAGAAGCATGAAAGATATTCCAGCGATTTCCTTACAGCCTTAATAACAATAACTTGTAGAACCTCTTCAAGGTTTTTCCCTCTCATCTACTGACGTTGGCATCCCTTTGAGATACTCATTGAAAAGAATTTTGAAAAGATTGGAAAATAAAATAAAGAGATTTCATAATTCATATCGCCAATAAATTTTCATAAAAATTTTTACAGCATCTTCCCAACTAAAAATTACGAAAAAAACAAGAAATAAAAATAAACAGCTTGTAGTGTGCATAAAAGCTATCCCATTACTGAATGTTGCAAATCCAAATCAAATCAGTAATATTTCCTTTCTCAGTCTATCTTTCCATCCAAAAAAACGATCCCCTGAATCCATAAAAATAATCCATAAAAATCCATAATCCGTAAAAATCCATAAAAACTTGGATCCGTAAAAATCCATAATCCGTAAAAATCCATAAAAACTCCATAAAACGGCACAATTTTGAAGGAAAAAATACAGCCGAAAAAACCTTTTCAACTCCACAATAAGATAGGCAACTATACGAGAACAGCCTTTAACAGAGAAATTTCGACATTTCATTCAAGAAATAATTCACCAAGTTCCGATTTGCTTAACCCCATTCCCATATAAATGTGCCGTCATAATCAAATAAAAGATCTCTGCTGAATCTTTCAAGCATTCATATTCCACTCGCTTAATGCTAATATCAAACATATCTAATAGAACGAAAAACAAACCCAATTGATAATCGATCGTTTATATTTCGCAAGGAAATATTCCCTATCTGGTACACCTTTGGGAAGTGGTTCTAGAGCATAACCAAGTCGGCATCCTAATACCGGTGTTCGAGGCTCCGCTTCACCAACCACCAATTCCAAATAGTTGAAAGTCGCCGATTCACTGGAAACTCACAAAGATTTCAATACAACCAATAAAGCCAATAAATTTAAATAAGTGGAAACCGAAAAAGTCGAAAAAATAAATAAATAAAAAATAAAACCGTCACTTCCAGAAAATGGCGAATACCCAAAATAATGGCTTAAAAACTTCTTATTTGACCTATTCCATAGAACTACACTACGAACGCACCTTTATAACCCTGGGGTTCTATTCGAAACTTTACGGTATCAAATAGAAAAACAAATAAATATTTAACAAAAAAGTAACTGACAATCCATCAGAGAAGAGAGTGTGCGTCTCATGATTGTTATCATACAATTGACCGATGAGCAAATCTCGTCTAAAATCCTTATATCCTTGCTCATTCAATCGCTCCTCAACTTCTTTTGAAATCCACTCTTCAAATGCTTGTGTCAATTTGCTATAAATTAACTCTTTTATTTCAATCACTTTGAAGTGCTGTTCCATTAGCTATCACTAGCCATAAAGCTTCTACCTTGTTGGGAAAGGCTGTGAGGAGGGGAGGGGGAGGGAGGGGGGCAGGACAGTAAAGACAAGGTAATACGAAAGTTTTTTCATTTTTTTTTATAAGGAACTTAATTTCGGGATCATAAATTATGTTAGCTACCCCATAAATCACTGTATTATAAGCCTACCTCTAATGGCTTATATTAAACATTAGCAAATAAAACTACAAATTTAATTATTAAAGGTATTAAATAAATAATTATAAATAAACATTACTAATTCCGCTATAAAATTCTTACGAGGTAACGATTGAATGCCATGCGATCACTTACAATAACGACGAATACGGCCACTTCTCAATCTTCCTTCTCAAATATTTACATAGTCAAATTTCTTTTCAAAGTATATCACTCTCTAGAAAAAAATAAAAACAAAAAAAAATCATTGAAGCAAAAAAGAAAAAAAATTAAAATAATTACAAAAATAATAATTCCCTCATAAAAAGAGGAGAGAACATACCCTCTCTGTGTTCGATAATCAGGTAAGAAATAGTGCTCATTCAAGAATATACAATTCGTACGTAATTTTTCTGGACATATATTCTCTAAGAAATAACGAAAATATTCATTAATATCCGACGATAAACGNTTTGAAAAGCAATCTTCTCATTAAAATATTTGAAAGAGGTCAATCATCTTGACCTTCAAAAGTTTTGTTTTTGCAGATTCGTTATCTCGTTGCCTCAGAAGATCGTTATCGTTGTGCATTAGCGCTTGCACTTAGCAATATGTATGTACGTGCGGCAATCTCACAAAAACTTGGCATCTATGAGCTTCCATTGGTTTGTTCTTTGATTCGCAAGTTGATATCGAGGTGTTTCCACTTTTTTTTGTGAAAAATGTATTTAAATTATTTCAATGTTAATTAAATAATGTGGAAGTAGGGAATAAAGAATTTGATAGCGTGCCGATATGCGAGGGTTTTGCCAACAGATTTCCTGTTCTGTTGACACGACAATTTTATTTTCAGTCAGTTGCATTCTTCAGTCAAGTGGATATTGATCGTGTTCTGAGGAAAGAAGTGAACCTGGTATGTAGAACACCTGATGGTAAAGAAGTTCCACCAGGTTGGTTTTTTTACCGCTATTGGTTTCTTTTTATGGTTATATTGATGTGGTGAATTTGTTTTTGAAGTGGATGATTGAAAATTATCTTAAATTATTGTCGGCTATCTAATTTCAATTCATATTGCAATTTCTTCAACTCGATTGGCCCTTCCCAACTGCAGAAAAGGTTCACTTCGTACTCCTACTCGTTATTGCTCTAAGTCTAAAATGTTCCATACATTCGGTAGATCCTGTATATTCAGTGGAGGCTTTTCGTGACCTCATCGTTGACCTCCATGACCTCTAGTTTATATTTGTGATGCATATCTAATGTATTCCTAATTTTTCGAATTTTAGGTAATTTTGAGCAATTTCAACGCAAATTTAAAGAATTAAAATAAATTCACTTCAAGAAAAGCGCTAAATAAAAATTAGTACTCGATTGAACACTAATTATTATATATTATAATGAAATTCAGGTGAAGCAGTTGATATGAAGATAATTCTCGAAAAAACGGGTGGATCATTACGGAAGAAATTATAAACCAATGATCGACGAATTTTTTGAATTTCTTTTGCTTCAAATATTGCGCTGTAAGAGGTAATTGTTTCATATTATATAGATCCTCATTCATTATAAGATAAATTCCAAATGGAATATATAGCACAATGTTCTGTAGAGGAAGTTCCTTTCTTTATATAAGTTGAGCATCAGATGAGATTGATGATTGAGCATAAACTGCCTGATGGCTACTATAAAATGGATGCTAATTTCAGAAAGAGTGGGGAAGTGGCGAACCTATGGCAGTTTATAGGATTGTAACGGTTTTATAGCGCTGAATTATGCCCAGAAATGTTCATAAAAGCTTGCTTACTATATGTGATTTTAGGTTGGTGGTTCCTTTGATAGGGTCGAGGTTCCTTGGACAGGTCGAGGTTCCTTGGATAGGTCGAGGTTCCTTGGGTAGGTCGAGGTTCCTCGGACAGGTCGAGGTTCCTCGGATAGGTCGAGGTTCCTCGGATAGGTCGAGGTTCCTCGGATAGGTCGAGGTTCCTCGGATAGGTCGAGGTTCTTTGGATAGGTCGACGAGGCGAGTGGATAAGTGTAGAAGGGTAATCTCTTAAAGAAGGCGATTAAACGAGACAGTATTTGTTTGTAATATAGATAGCATTGGATTGAGGATAATCTCTTGGAAGATATGAATGGAGTATGATGTCCGAGCATCGGTGGTCTCTCAACTCGTACGGCTGAACTCTGTAATAATCTTATAATCTTTAGATTGTAGTTTAGTCCCTATAAAGTGCTATCATTTGGGATGGGTAAATATGGTATAGGTGGATTCGGTGTTCGGGTCTTCATCTCCTTTGTTCTCTCGAGTCATTTATTTCGAATTGGCTTACGCTAGGAACGTCACAATTGATAGTTCATTTGAATCTCTTTTTCAAACAATTACGTTATTATTTTCCTCGCCGAACACTTCCTCGTTTTCTGTCGGAGGTTATTGAAATATTTGAAGGTTTATAAACGAGGTAAATAAGATAAAAAGTCCCCTTTGAAGTCGTTCTTCAAGGATTCTAAGCCAAGAAAGAAAAATCCGCAATTTTAACAATACAAGAAGATGTTTTATTTCAAGGGATCGAGCGGCTTTTGGTTTTATTTTTATTTTTTATTCTTGTTGGTGATGTTTACTCGATAATAATCGTGGCTTTATGGCTTTTTATATAAAAATTTATTTTAGAAATTTGTTTGAATAATATATGTAAATGTTGATCTTGTAAACATGGATTTCGATTTAAATATTGGCTCATTGAAATGAAGTGATGATTTCGTTCAGCTGGACCGATGTTTCATTCTGATATGAGGATTTGGCGAAAATATACCTGAAAACTTGTTGAGTATAGTTTTTTTTTTGATGAAAGACCAATCAATAAAGTGAGTATAAACACTTGTAAAAAAAACAACCGTTTATTTAACAAACACAATGATTGCACACATATGGTTTACAAATTATTGTACATTTATATACATAAACATATCGAAGGGGGTAGGTAATATTTAGGGTTAGATGAGGCAATGATTTAATTATTATTTCTTTGAAAAAAGAAATCTTTTCTAGAATTTTTCAGCGCGAAGTTATTTCTTAGCAACAATATTTATCTCCGTCTATTTAAACGATTTTCGATATTACAGCATTAATATTGATTGAATTCAAGGTCGGATTTAAATTTTTTTATGAAATTTGTGGAAAGTTTTTTTTTCTTTTTTAAAAATTCATTTATTAATAACCGTTTAAAAACTAATCAATCATTTCGATGAAGTGAAATTAATCAAACGAGTCCCTCAATTGTTTCATCAAAAAAAAGGTGATATTCGGCTTTATTAGTCTTAAAAGTGTCTGTAAGAAGGTGGGGGGGGGGGGGGGGGGGNTTAAAAGTGTCTGTAAGAAGGTGGGGGGGGGGGGGAGGTTGGGGGGATGTATACAGAGAGATAGGAATTAGGTGCAATGGAATGACGTTCTTCCCGTAAGTACTAGACTTAATAAATTCACTGCTGATTACTCTAGGAATTTCAGCTTTATTTAAAATAGCATAAATATTTATAAAACCTTTAAATTATAAAATTATCTACTTAAAAAAATCCTATTTCATAGATCTCTAAATTTTTTCAAGGAGATATTAGTTTTTTTTTTCAATTATTTATTAATTTCTAAAATACTTTCCGAAATATCTTCAAGTTATTCCTCAAGAGTTTTTCAATCGAAAAGAATTACACCCATATCATCGAACAATAAATGACGAAAAAAAAAGAGCATTCAATATAAATCTTGGTCCTTAATTAGGACACCGTTAAAGGAATGATTTAAAAAGAAAAAAAAAGAAACAACTGATTTCTAGAGAATAAAATGGCCATAGCGATGACCATATTCCCTTGTCAACTTTGAGCGTAATTATCGCAATGTTTTGATGCATCTTCCATTCGAGTAAATAATTGATTATTTTCTATCGTAAATACGGAACACATCGATCGGCTATCATTATTTGAGGTGCTCGCTTGATTCGATTCTATAAAAAGAATATTTTTTATTATTGGAATATTTTTCTAAGGTTTGATATGTCGCTTAAATATCATTTATTATGACGTTTAGATATGTCCATTGGGAAATTCTCGATCGGTTGCGATTCGTTTTAGAAACATTTTTGTAATGCTTTTCGTCTCCTCTCCCATTTCCTCTCTTCTCTCTCTCCTTCCCTCTCTCCTCTTCCCTGCCCCCTCTCCCCTCTCCTTTCCTTTCTCATTTCCCCTCTCTCCTCTCTCCTCTCTCCCCTTCTTCCTCATCATCACCCCTTTTTGTCGTCTCAAAGATCACTTTTATTTTACGATAATAATTGTTATCAGACTTTCGTGTAGTGTTTACTTCCCTTTTTGATTGCTTCTATTAATAGAATTTTGCAAAAAAAAGAAAACAATAAAAAATGCACTTTTTTTTGAAAAAATTAATTGATGAGAGTATAACAATTTAAGTCACTTCAATTTTTTTTACGACTTATCGATATTTATTTATTTGAATATTTATTTTATTTATTTTATGCAGAAATATTCCACTCATCTCGAATCGGGAGAATATTTTTGAAGGAGATTTTTTTTCTCATTTCCTTTTTTTTCTTCCGCTCGATGCTTTTTTTTCTCACTTCGTTCCTAAACGATACCTCTAACTCTTCGATGGAGAGTTTTTTTTTCTCGTTTAGTTGATCGCATTTAGATATTTATGAAAGAAAACAACTTCTAAAGAAAGTAAGCTGTGACCGTTTTTCCAAAAAAAAAGACCCCTTTAGACCAATCATGGGGTTATATTTTTAACGATACGATAGCAACAATGTTTTTTCTTTCTAATTTAAGATGCGATACGAATGTTGTTTCGTTCTTTTATTTGCTTCGAAATATTTATAGCATTGATTACATTTACAATCGATAAACATCTATATCATTGCGCATTGTTTATACAACCTATTTGCGTCATTTGTGCAATAAAACTCAGCCATCATTCAATAAACATTTTTCTTCTCAAACTTCCGCATCCATATATTATGCTTATCTCACCTGTACAGGTAGATGCTCTCTAAGAAAAATTTCTAAAATTTGACGAGGAAAAAAATAAATAAATAATCTCTTCGAGATTTACACTTTAATTTCACGAATAAAAAAAAGAGAAACAAATGACTTATATGTGCAAAAAAAATTTTCAAATTTCCTCCGAAAGATTAGTGATGACTGATGGAAATATACGAATGAAAATAATGCATTAGTGAGAATTAGCAAAGAGTAATAAAAAAATAAAAAAGAATTCTGCTGGATCGTATTTTTAGACGTAATTGGACAGTTGAATGCAGAAATAACCTCAACAGGTTTCAAAGACAAGTTTTTTTTTTTCAAATGCATTCTTTGCTATCCTTTTTATTTGTTGCCCTTTAGAAGAATTATTTGTACTTCTAGGCTTACTCGCCTGGCCAGCGAGGTGGCATCACTTATTGGCTAAAAAAATGCAAAACTAGGGGCCTCAGTACCCTAATGGAAGCGCATTGTGACCGGCAGCGTCATCGACGTTCGATAGTCCGATCAATCAAGTGATCAAGTGACTTGTACTCCCAAATTTTGCAGATAAAGCCCTGTTCCACTCGCTCCCTCTTCTCACTTCCTGTATTTCCTTGTTTATCCTCTCGTTCCTCTTTTAGCAAAGTAAATAGGAAATAAAAATGAACATACCATATTGTTTCTTCATTTGTATATTCCTTAATGCCTCTTCATAGGTGGGTAAATAGTTGATATTTTGTTTGCTATATACTCCACTTACACAACTTGAATATTTTGGTGGTGGTCTTAAATCCTCTTCATTTTGCTGAGGACGACTCGACCAAACTAATATCATCAACCTTTAAAATAGAGTCGATTATCAAAGCATCATCAATTTGGAAGACATATTTTTTATTTTTTATTTTGGATGATGTAGACTTCATACTCCCCCCCCNCGTTCCATCCCCCTCTTTCTTGTTTACTTTAAAAGATGTTTCGCTTATTTACGCATTATGTCCTCTAAAAAAAAAAATTAATGTTTTATTCAGGTGACTTTATTTTAATTTTTCAGAGAATATTAATTCGTCGAGCATTACAACATCATTATCGGCAAACACAAGTAATGATGATGGATTTTTCTTTTTGAGTTTGTAGTTTGTGACTTTTGAAAGGTAACTCTCTAGACATTTTGCATTTGAGAGAAATGTGCCGCGTGTATTTGGTTGATGTTGTGATGTTTTTTTGCTGGAAAAGATTTGAATGGGATAGCCAAGAGTGAATGGCCAAGAGTGAGTAGCCAGGGGTGGGTAGCCAAGGGTAGGTGGCCAAGGTTACGTAGCCAAGAGTAGATAACCAAGGGTACAAAGTCAAGAGTAGAGCAAAAAAAGCATCTGAAGACGGAGGAATAGGAAGATTTCATCGTTTATGAATCACATAAGGAAATGACGAAATACGACACATCTAGGAGGTGTTCTTTTTTCAATGATTTATGAGTATTTAAAAATTTATCATCGTTTTTTAAAAATATTCGCTGAATATCGTTAAAAATCGACAACTCAATAGATAACAACTAAATTGCGCAACAAATAAAAACGATAATGAAAAATTTGCAGAAAAAAATTTTTTGAGAAAATAGGAAATGAATAATTTTCCATTAGTTTCACATTTATTCCAACAATTACCTCGTTTATTTTCTTCAACTTTAACCGCTATTCACATCTTTAATATCGAATTTAGCTGAGAACTCGATAAATATTGGAATTATTACTACTCAAATAATCGAAGACTTAAAACATCGGTTATAAATTCAGATATGATGATGCACGTGGAATCGAAACAAAAAAAAAAACATAAATGTTTACCTAAGCTCAACGGCGGTACATGTAAGTGAGAAGATAACCCACAGAAGAAATTCAATATTTGCACGTATTAATAACACTTCATCTTGATTAATAATACGCTCAAGTATTTGGCATATTAAAAATGCCAAAAACATTGAGAATAAAATCTGAAAAAAAGACAAAAAAAAATTATTTTCAATTACTTTTTTCGAAAATTATTTATTAAAAAGGCAAATTTTTTGGGAAAAATTCCACAAAGATAATCGAATAATATTCCATAAAAAGGAAAAACAAACCGAAAAATTTTTTTCCGACGAGAAGATTTGAATGAAAAAACGACACCAGATTAGTCGGGAATTTTTCGATATTCGGCAAGATAGTTTTTATTATTTATTAATCCATTTTAAAAGTTTTTATTATTAGTTTTATTATTTATTAATCCATTTTAAATAACATTAAAACCTTTTTGAGCTTAGCGGAAATTATGAAATCTTTTTTTTTCTATTGCTTTATCATCTCTATGTTTTGAGGAGAAATTCCATCTCAAGGTATGGATAAGCGATAGAAATATGGAATTTATTTATTTATTTTTTTTTTGCNAAGTTTTTATTATTAGTTTTATTATTTATTAATCCATTTTAAATAACATTAAAACCTTTTTGAGCTTAGCGGAAATTATGAAATCTTTTTTTTTCTATTGCTTTATCATCTCTATGTTTTGAGGAGAAATTCCATCTCAAGGTATGGATAAGCGATAGAAATATGGAATTTATTTATTTATTTTTTTTTTGCCAATCATCTTCTAACGAATTTCCTTCGTTGCCGAAAAGAATAAAGCTAAGCAGATAATCAACGGAAATATGAAGACTAACTACTTCAAAATTATCGCATTTTAATTCGGTTTTCCAGTTCTTCGANTTATATCGACCTGATAAACAATCGATTGATAAGGGAAATATCACTAATCAATTTCGACTTCCTATCAATTGCAGCAAAAAAAGAGATTGCCAAATTTAAATTTAAGTCTAAAATTGAATTAATTAAGAAACCTTAGCGATGATATTCGCTATAATAAGATACGGTATTGATGCACCAACACCAATACAAGCAAGTGCGACGAAACTTAAATTGAGTAAAGCGGCCGTTAACACAAGATGATCATCACCATAGACAAAAATTAATAATGAACAAACCGTTACGTTCATTATCAATAATACAAGCATAATAATCGCATTCTGAAAAAAAGCTTCATTCA
>JAARMF010006128.1:0-10047 GCA_022844705.1 Toxascaris leonina
GGAAGTTTTTCAAGTCAATAGGTTGTTCACCACTATGCTACATCTATGCGTTGCTAAGTGAAAGGAGGTTGGTTGCTAGCTCGCAAAGGAAAAGGTTCGGGGACCTGAACCCTGCAGCTGACTCTGTCGCAGTTTATGAGATCGGCATCACCTAGGACTGAATGCACTCTCGTGCTTTCCACATTATGTCTTCTTGGTCACCAGATATCATTCTTAGGCACTTCAGCGAATGGGATCTTCTGAAGAATAAGGCAGGAATTTGCTCCGTCACGACCATTTATATCTTGAGAATTGCCCCTTTCGAAATCTGAGACGAGATTGATGAGAATGTTCTGTGCACCACGTGTGATAGGTATTTTGATCAACTCCAAAGGCATACTTGGAGTATATTGTTGTTTAAATTTTATGTTGGTGCGTGCTGACTCGCCATTTTAAAGGCTTGGATCATCAACTGTTGGAGTCAGCTGGAAGTGATAGTGGAGCAGGTGCTGAACGGATGGCCATTTTGTTTTCGGTTGCGGGAGAACGGTTTCACGTCTTGGACATAAGTCAGCCTAAAACGCAAAAACCTTGCTTGCTTCGTCGAAGGCAGAGCTGGTCATTTGGGGTAGGTGAGAGAGTGAAGAGAGCGTTGTGTTGCTTTGCAGACCAAAAGAATCATATTTTATAGTGTGAAAACAAAGCCTAAGCGATGCATCTCATATCACGGCGTGAACTCAGTTCGCAAACAGATCGCCTACTTAACTCAACGCATCCATGCACTCGCTGATTGTCTGCCTCCACTGCCTGATCGATGCTACACAACCATCAAACTGACGTACAACGAAGGTAGTTAGTGCTGTCCATTTAATTGTCTTATGTGACTCCATTGTTTTGCCATTATTTACTCGCTATATAGGATGGATAATCTTTGAATATTGTTGCATTTCGTACTGCAAATGGATGTTCATTTCAGTTACTTTCCAATTACGGCTTAAAAGAAATGAATAATTTGCAATCTGATAGTCTGAAATTAGCATCGTGGGGAACAAATATTTTTGATGATATAATAGAATGCAGTATTTGGAATAGCATTCCAAGGAATGGGACTGAGAAACTTGAAGCGTTTTACAATGAAAATTCCCCGGTCATCGGATCTAAAGAGGCGAGAAATTGCTGGTTATTGACTAGGGAAAGGCCGTTATTTATAGGTCAGTAAAATTGATAGAGGGGACGTCGAAATTTCTATGTCCATAACAACAGTGAAATAACAAAATTTATTCATCGATGAAACTGATACATTCTTGGACTTTATATTCATAGATGTTTCCAGTCAGAGAAGCGACAAACTGTGAATTTTGAGATCAGAAATTAAACGAAAATATTTAGGGCGATTGAAAGAATGGGAGTTGAATTTTTTCAAAGTTTGGCTGCTAGAATCCATGACCAGTGTTTATGGCAAAGTCATTCTTGAGTGTTTAATACGTGGTGTTCGGATTGAGAGCTGTTTCTACTGCGGACATATTCATTTACCCACGTTTTCTTGGAACGAAAGTTTGTGTTTGTATAGGTGATCTATTATTGAGGTGATTGTCGATCTATACGTACACACGGTCACTCATAAAAACGAACATATTAAGTTTTTATCCTCATACAGCGAAAAATATCCCTAGCTGACGTGCAGCATGTTCGGTTCTGCGTTTTGGACTTTTTCCAGCGGGAATGTAATTTTGTAGGCTTTGTGGTAATAGAGACAGAAGAGACACTATGGGACATGTGAGTAATGTTTACAGAGAAAATGTAATTGGTCATCGATAGATTGACCTATGAAACATAATTACAGATACGCCCAGCGAATATGAACCGAGTGGATTCATAGCGGACTCGAAGCTCTTCCACTTTCCCAAATCCGCTGGATTTGTTGTGTTGGGTAGAGTCGATTGTGAGCTTCATTCGTAGGTGTTTTTTTTTCTTTCGTTTTCTACTGTTTCTTTGCTTTGGAGAAGCTATTAACCGATGGAGAAGTGTGAGACAGTGGTTGATTTTTAGTTCCTGGAAAGTTCCAGGCGGAAGATCTTCTTTGGCATAGGACACCGGAATGATGACAGCTAGCAGAATCAGCGAGTGTGAGGCAACTTCCAGTCGAGTCTAATAGGAGAATGTATTTTGCCTGCATCGGAACTGAACAGGAAATTGATAGATGCTTCTCGTGCAATAGCAGATTAAAACCTTTGGAAGTGAGTGGTAGGTGTTGCCGGCGAACAAAGTTTTCTTTGCTGAAGAGTTTTAGTTGCTTTGGGGCGTATGCAAAATTTTTATTTATTCTAATCTATATGGCGGTTTTGCTTACGTATGAGAGGTATGGCATTCCAAATGAAACACTGCTGGAGCGTGCCGCAATAGCGATATAAAAGCTCTCCGTTGAAGGTGAGACCTCCTTGGCGAATTTAAATACCGTAGGTTTGTCTCTCCTGCTTTTCTTACAACGTCTACAATCTTCTATTGCAAGGAAAAAGCATTACTGCTTAATATTGTTCATAGTTTGTGAACCTGTGATCATTTGCAGATGTTGTGTGTCGGCTGAGTCAGTGTTAATTGAGAACCCACTGGCGATACGCACGGCGATCGATCGTTATTATCTCTCGTTCTCGTTTGTGCACAGCGGTGATGAGTTCTCGCAGGTGAGTCGCTTTTTCATTTGTGTCCAACCCGTTCCTGTTCTCATTGCTTCCCTTATTTCTATCGTATTTCATTCATGTTGTGCTGAATAGTTATGGAAACCATTAGATTGATAATCGTAAGACGAATACCGCCCGTATTATAAGCGTTAGTGAAGCATATGAAAGAGCAAAAGCTGCTTGCAGCATTGTAGGGCTCCGTGGTTCTAGTGTACTTTATCAGTCGCATATATACTTGCGTAAATTTAGTTAGTAACATATCCAGAGGCATGTTTTCCGAGTTGGCTGTCCTCTGTTGGGGATGTGCGCTAACTGCGTATCAAGTGCTGTATTAGTCACGGCCAGTTCCATATAACTACAGATTGGTGAGCTCGGATTTCTCAGAGGAGTGGAAATTTGAACTCCTTGAGCTCCAGCTGTTCAGGGAATCCTGCCAGTGTTCGAGCTTCGTCACTTGAATAACTCGGCTCTGAATCCTGAGAAACTCGGATCCACTTCTCGAAGAAGCCGGCTGCCAAACAGCTGCCTTCGGTTGCGGACTGGAAGTGTGATCGTTTTACTATCCGAAACAGCTTCTTATGAAAAAATCTTTGGTTCGAAGATTCTTCAGAAGCCTGAGCGCAAGCTTTTTCATCAAAGTAGGTACAAAAGTTATTGTCGCCTAAGGTGAACTTGTGTGAATTCCGCAACGTTATGTAGTGGATTACGTATTAAACGCTCTTAAAAACTCGCTTCTTTGTTTCATTGTCAGCATTCCGAGGATTTTGGTGATCCAGTGAAACAACATTCTACTTCTATCAGCTCTTCGTTCTGCGATGCGATCGAAGCGGTGAAAATCGATCAGCCAACTGCTACCACTGTTCAAAGTAACTCTTTGTTGTCCACTGATGACTTATATTGAAGCGTTTTTGAGTCGCAAATGTCTTTGGGTGTATGATGAAGTAAAGAAGAGTGTGGTTGTTTTTCTAATCTTCTCGATGGATGTCGCATTTCTGTGATCTCGGTGTGTTTGACTCGCTATAAAGTTGAACAAATCTTGTTTGGGGTTGATTATGTTCCCATCAGTCCTAATACTTCTGTCAGATAGGAATGAGTGAATGATGAGGGTTTTCAATGAAGAATTTTTTTATAGGGCAGTTCATTTCATTAATCCCAAGCACGAAGTGTGATTGTATTATCTTTTTTATCCACTGCTGAATCTCGCGATATTATTTCCACATAAATTTTTGTTTTCATTCTCTTGTATTTGCTCACGGAGACAAATCACTTAATAATAAAATTGAAGTGCTTGAAGGTAGTCATCGTGTTTGTACCGTTTTATGTTTCCGTAATTTTCCAGCCAGGCTTCCTGTGTTCACCTAATTTGGCTTGATTTTATAGATGGGCGTGAACGGAACGCTTCGGTGGGCGAGAGTGCCGTTCAGCCATTCAAGGCTATAGATAAGCACAGGTTTGATCCTTCCTCACGCTGCAGCAACCTGATTGAGAATGCAACTTGTAGGTTCTCGCTTAGAGGGGTCCTGGCCGTGGTTTAACATTGCTACCTTATGTAGTGTATAATACGGCCATCATGTCAGTTATTCGTTTCTTGTGTAAAAGTTATTAACACGGTGGTAGTCACTACCGTGTAGGTGCAGAGTTCTCGTGTTTGCAACCATGTGCCTCCGCCATCCTGAAAGTTTCTGACTGTTAAGTTTCAAAATTTGGTCATTCTGGAAACACATCTCTGGGCGCTGCTTCATTTCTATCGAAAGACGCTGATTTGTCATCTCTGTGCTGGTTTACTCAATGCGTTGGTACTGAGCTGAATACGTAGCGAAGCGCCATCTACGCCACAATTTCTCCAACAACTGTTCAAGATATTCATTAATGTAGAACCTCGTGTTGTTTTCATAAAAGGGGCTATGCCCATCTTTGGTGTAGCGAAGGTAGTGGAGGTTGTTATATGATCATCGCAAACGATTTCTGGTTTATGAACAGGATTGGAGTTTCAATGAAGAACACACAGGAGGGTGAAGGCAGTTTCACAAGGTGAAGCATGGGTCTTCTTTCTACCTTGCTACCTTGCGCTTAGAGAACAGCGTCTTTAGTTTCCACCTGTGTGCTAATGACGCTCCGGTCTGAAGGGCCGTAGCTAGCCAAGTTGTTCGCAGGGCGCGACTACCATCCACTTCGGCCTGGGTCCGCGGTAAAATAGCTCTCTAAAATATGTATGATTGCTTGTTTCTGCATATCTCTCTCTTCCACCTTTGCGGATCGAAGTACGCACCAGCTAAGAGATTATCAAATTTGACGCTTTTTGTCGTAGGTTATCTCGTTTCCGTAGTGATGGGATTGCTTTAAGAACCGTTCCAACAACGTTTTTGCAGGAGGTCGNCGGATCGAAGTACGCACCAGCTAAGAGATTATCAAATTTGACGCTTTTTGTCGTAGGTTATCTCGTTTCCGTAGTGATGGGATTGCTTTAAGAACCGTTCCAACAACGTTTTTGCAGGAGGTCGAATGAAAAGCCAATGATTGAGAAGGGAAGAAAGCGCCGTAGTTCGCTGATCTCACCTTAGGTTAGCTTTTGCATTCTTTATGAAAGGCGTAAGTAGAAACGAAGTTAGTGAACCGAGGAGAGGTGCAAAGGAGACCAACCGAATTGATTTGGCAACGTCGAGCGTTGGGTCTTATTATGTGTGATAGCTTCAATACAGTCGTTTTATATTAATTTGCCTTTGCTTTTATTGAAAACCATATTGAGTATATGACAGTCTGTTTCAGTTACCTTTCTGGTTGGGGATTGGTAGCTCAGCGGTAGTCTTCGCCTGCTAAGCGAAGAGGCCTGGGTTTGATTTCCGGTGGTTTCCTCAGCGGATCGTAGAAGGTTGACTACCAGGCGTTCCATAAACTGATCACAGCAGTCATGTGTGGGCGCGTCGATAAGGGAATCGATGAAACTGCAACCACCGTTGCATCTTATCTTGTATCTTTGTGTTCAACAGTTCTTAGCGTAATATAGCTGTTTTATATGTTCGTAGGATGATCGAACGAGTGGCAATACAGCCTGCTTTCTCGGGTTTGTCAAGAATTTACGTGAAGGTGCTGTGGTCAGATGATTGACCGAATATAAGTAAAACGTTTAATAAATGACTGATTTTGGATTCGTGTTGCCTAGTTGACTAAATTGTGATGATGGGTTCGTCGTAGGATAGAGCTTTGGTTCTCAGTTCACTGGTATCACTCGTTTGTTCTCTTTTGCCGAAGAGTCGGCCGTAAATTTTCTAACGCAAGCTAGAGTCATGTGCTTTTTGTTGCAGGATCGTTGCACATCGCATTCGTTGAAATTTCCGTCGCGGAAGTCTCATTCGGACGACTTTCCCATCCTTTGCTTCTTTCATCCAAAATCATTTGTGTTTCATTGCTTAGTTTTTGACTGCAGGATTGCTCCTACCTCTTGCAGAACATTTCTAATCGTTTTCATTAATGATGGTTTTCAATTGCCTGTGGAAATGTTCTTCTGATTGCGTGAATTGCCTTGCAGCGACGTTTCGTGATGTATTATCTGATCGCATCGTAGTCAACACGGACTTCTGTTGTCCCTCCCCTCATTTCTGTAGGTATCTGGCGTCGTCTTTATGAGTCTTTTCAGTCAAAAGGGATACGTAGGCAAAGCTTTTACGTGGTATGGTGTCTTTTAGACTTAGATACTAGTATATAAAGGTCATGCTTGTTGGCGCACTTTGGCACCAGATGAGGTTTCAGAGCGGACGAATTTCGTGACAGGGTTTTCTTTTGGTGTATTTTGGGATTACAACCCATAGTCGTTTCCTTTGTTTTAGGGTGGTTTTCTTATGGAGTTGATTAGGGTGCTTCCGGATTACAATCCTCTGTTCTAGGGTAGGCTCTAAAGTATTTTCGTTGACGAGATGAAGCTCTATGTTGCTTATTTTGCAATGTTTTTATCCATGTGTTGCTTAATATGATGTTTCTTTGCTACTCTGTGCGCATATTACTTTCCGCTTCATAGTCTTTCACGCAAAGCTTCCCTCTTCCTTAAAGCGTCCGTCGACTGTTTTCGTCGATCTCCATGTTCGAGTTGTTGGTTTTTCAGTTGTTTTCGTTTTCAGACCGTGTATTCAATCTGTGGTGAACTGGTTGTGTTTATAGTATTGGATTCGAAGTTGCTGTTGATTACTGATTGTTGATGTTGTTGTAATATTGTCAATTTCTTCAAATGAAATTCGTTTCTGTTGATCTGATCTGATCTATGTTTCCATTGCTCCTTATAGCCAGTGAATTTATTTTTACTCATCAAATCTTGCCCACAAATCATATGCATTTTACTAGACATATAGCCAGAAATGAAGTTCAAAATTTAGGTCGAAAAAGAGTGCAAGACGCGAAGGAAAGATTGCGTTCTTTCAAAAATAATGCACCAAATAGGAAGTATTGATTAAAGGAGAGCGAAATAGAAAGTATTAAATGAGTTTGCTAAAACTCCCGAAGATTTTGTGAACTTTTGAGCAGGGCTGTCTGTTCCACTCGTAGCGATTTGAGATTCCATTTGTAAGATACAGTGGTATCTGAAAGAACATTTTTAATGTTCTTTTAGACAGTGAGTTATGGCATAAGTGGTAACCGATTGGGACGCGCATTGACGCACTCCTTTGGTCTTCCGTCCGGTGTGTGGCTGTCAGTTTATTATTTACGGCTGGAATCAATGTGCTTGGGATGCTTTCCTAAACTAATCTGAAAGACGAGTGTTGGTACGACATATTCGCTGTAGTGCGAACGCTGTTCCCTCCGCTTATAAGCTGAACAAACCCATTTCTTTGAAATGCTAATGGGAAGGAGGCGTTAATGGGGTGCAGGCATTTGACAGTATGAGAAGTCAAACAGGTAGATGGGTGTATATTCCCCTCTTAAAATGCTGTTTGGCTGTTGAAGAGTAGTACCCTCAAATGTATTCGTCGAAAATGTGGTGTATATGCCTGCCCTTCGTTATGAAATATAGGTTGTATAGAGAAGCGCTTCGTTGTAAAGATCGATGCGTACGAACAGGCTGTTATGCCATGTATCTAGAATATCTTTTGTTTAATGGGGACGCTAGATTAACGCTGAGCTGGAAACTTTAAACTTTCTCAGCTGAGATTGTTTCATCGTGCTTCGTCCGAGATTCTGGCAAGCATGTGGCTACCGGCTTTGCCGGTTCAAATGTCTCCCTGCTTTGACCTTTCTCTGTTGAAAAGGGCAATATAATCCTTACATTATGTTCGTAGTTGTAGTGGACGCTGAATCCTTTTCTTCCGCTGTTTGAAAGTATATATGCATAGAGTTAGGGCTTGACACCCTTAGTAAAAAGGGTTTTAAATACCTTCCACGGAAAATGGTCTGAGAAGACCTCTCCAGACCAACACAAATCCAACTTCTCGTCTTAGCATAACGGACGCTAACAAATAAAGTGTCAGCAGCTGGAACTGGCATTCATCGTCGTAGAAGATTCAAGAGTGTTACATATCTTCACCATCCCCCAGATTCGGTCATATGACTGAAAAATTAGAAACGTTTTGGAGCTAGTTCGGCAAGGCAAGTTGGGAGGGACGGAGGGGGGGGGGGCAGGGAGGGAGGGGTATGATGTTCTGCTAGAATCAAGTTCGGAGAGTCTCTGCAGATATTATTCCCGTTAGATAATGACGTGGTGGAGTAAACGTCATGAAAGTGACGTTTTCTATTCCCTAAAGGTCGTGTTTGTGTTGCAACACGAGGCGGTTGTCTCGTGATTATTGTCTGCGTGCAATCCTCGACATTTGGAAGCGGTGCGAGCTTTGCTGTTTTGCATCTCGCTAAAGGTTTCGGAGAAGGCAGTGGGAAACTTGCTATTTTGCATCTCGCTGAAGAAACTGCGGTGAAGGAATTGCGAGATTTTCCATTCTGCATCTCGCCATAGAAGTTTCGGAAGCTCATCGGTCACGCTGTCAACCCTACTAATGCCTAAGAAGACCGCATCGAGCTCAAATAGTGATGAGCTCATGGAGATCGTCGAACCGCTGGTTCGGTCCATTGTGAGACCGTATTTGGACCAAATGGTTGCACTGCAAAAACAAATGCTAGCGATGCAACAACAACTATTCGATCGAATCCTCGAATTGCACAAAGAAGTGCTGCTAGTCAATCTCTTGCTCCTGCGGCTGATGCCTTACTAGCAGCTGAGGAGGAGAAAATCCGTCAGCGATCAATCGTTCTCTCGGGAGTCAATGAGTCTACAGCTCACATCGGTCGGAATCGTGTTGCTGCGGACAATACTACAGTTAACGAAATCTTTGAGGAGCTGGATGTCGATGTCACTCCCAAAGAAGTATTCCGCATGGGACTACACGACGAGAACAAGCGTCGCCCTATGAAGGTGATTTTCGGCAATATTCATGATGCCATGCAAGTTCTGAAGCGTGGAAGGCGGCTGAGAGATTCGTAGAGACTTAAAAATGTGTTTATCCGTCGCTCGCACCCAAGGCGTCTTCTTGAAGAGCTGCACGAAAGAAGGCAGTCTGATCCAGGCACTGACTACATCATTTATAGGCAGCATATAGTCGACAGGTCAACGCTTCCCAAGCAAAAATGGGTGCCGGAGAAAGTTAGTGGAGCTCACCTGGGCAGAGGGACTTCACAACCCTCTCGCACTAGGAATTTTGCTATTGAGAGCTTGGGGTAGATGCATGGCAATGCAAATTGCCCCATTTCAGGTTCTACGCTACTTTCCGAAAGTCCCCAAGTGAGCAGTTCTCCACTGGGGTAGATTTATTGCCCCGCCTGCACACTGTATATTTCAATGCGAGCAGTATTGTCAACAAACTTAGTGAGCGAGAAATTCTACTTAGGTCACACAATTTTGATCTGATTTCAATATCAGAAACTTGGCTTTCCGATCAGTTCCCCGATTGTGTTATTTCCGGTAACGCTTCCAGCTCAGCAACTAATGATCCAGCTAGTCATCTTGAGGCGTTCCTTAAGCAATGCAACCTGGTCAATCTAGTAAGTGAGGCAACCCGTGGCAGTAACATGCTTGATCTTATTTTGACCAATGATATCACCCTCATTAGCGGTGTTAAGGTTGTCGAAAGCTTTTCCACAAGTGACCACGCCAGTATCAATTTCGATATCAATAACGTGACCTCCCATCAAACGTCCTACACCTACCGAGATAGCCGAAAATGTGACTGGGTTAAAGCAAAGGCTATGTTACTCAGCTGCGACTGGAATGCATACTTTACGGAATGCCTTAACATTAATGAAATGTATGACAGATTTGTATACTTTGTGCATAACGTAACTGCGTCCTGCGCTCCGCTCGTGAAATCGAAAGGGCCTTCCCAATCGTTACCTAATTACATACAACGCATTGCGACAA
>JAARMF010006130.1:0-10046 GCA_022844705.1 Toxascaris leonina
TGCACATATGATACAAGCGGTTTTGCGACCATCCACCGAACTCTACTTAAGTAAACGTTTCATTTGTCTTGAACGCACTCAACTTGACTATGTGGAAACAGTTAATAGGTAAACGGACTTGTTTGATACATCTTCACTTGGTTACCTTTTCCTCAGTCCTCTGTCTGTTTCGTTCAGCACATTTCCTATCAATCCCTCTCACCAGAGCCGTCTTTTAGGTTCATAACTGTTGCATCAATGGAACGTATTTTACTTTTATTTTTGAAAACATTAACCACAAACAAAGTAGCGAATGCACGTTATTGTTAAAAACTGAAGTAGCACTGGCTGTTTGGAAGAGTGGACACTGCTGCACGAGACAAAACCACTGAGGAAGTGAATGTTGTTGAATCTGCGAGCCAAAAAATTCAGCCGTCCGTCAACTAAAATTCTCACCCAATATTCCAGTAATAGAAGACAACTTCGCGAATTCCGTTTCATATTTGTTTTGACGCTGAGGTGATTTTTCCAATCTTCTGCATAATCACTACACTCTCAAGATGAGTGGTCCACTCACTGCATCTGAAATACAAACAGCCAATGCGCAGAACAATTTCGTGACCTCAGGATCCGTTCAAATCGATAAACAGCAAAAGTTAAGGTAAAGCAGTGATATCAAATGAACCCGTGAAACAGGCTTCTTTGATAAATCAAGGACATAGACAGAGGAGTTTGAGTATAGTTACAGAAAATACGAATGCGAAAAACGGAAGGAAACATTCGGTGCCCAGGGATATCTCAGCACGAAAACAATTCACTCAATTTTTGATATTCATCTAGTAAAGATAATTTATTTCAAGGACCCCGTTGTCAATATCGCAATAATTATTCTGACCGGCAACCGAAATGAAATCTCACTTTACCTCAAAAATTTCACTGTTTCCTTCAGCTATCGCTTCATAAGAGAACAGAAATAACGGAATTCACAAGGTAGAAGAAACTAGCGAAGGATGTTACTCAGCATCGAAAAGAAAATAAAAAAGAAACATGTGAACAACGTCGTTAATAAACATCGGAACGAACATGAAAAAGAAACTGGCAGACAGAATACTCGATGAAATTCCAATGAAAATCGCCAAAAATGCGAGCACATCACCCTGAATTTATCAGGTTCCAAAGCCCTCTTCAAAGAAAGGCGGCAAATCACTCACTATCCAAAGTGGTCGGTAATTCTCCGCAGATCAGAACGATACGCACAGTCGTCGCAATAGTCATCAAGCGCAGCACGAAGCAAGGCGAGCAACACATGTAAAGGCCGGATGTGCCAATACGGGTCCCCGTGATTCATAGTAACTGATTGCTCAAAACGTTTGTAGGAGTGTTCTTATCGTATAAAATAAATTCGGCGTTAATAAATATCCAAGAATTATAATATCAAAAACACTTGAAATCGAAATTTGAACATAGCTGATAGGATTCATAAAATATCGAAACAAGTGAAACGATGGAACGTGTGGCACCATATTGGCACAATAACAAACCGCCGTCAGCCGTACACCGATTAGAACAATATTCTCAACGAAAGACGACAATCGCCCACATTATTCGCAACACTACAACAATGACCATCACCAACGCACACCATCAATAACTTCTGAAAAAAATCAACACTGATATATGAAATAACGTGTGCCGTTGCGCAGAATGTCATGACCCGGACGCAAAATGTTCACCTTCTTGCATCACTAGAAGACGTCGATGAAAGGGCGCCAAGTCTCTCTCATGCGCATTAGACGCCTCTACGTGCATAGATTTCATCACTTTAAATCACAATGTTCAACATCTTGCATTTCTACCATGACTGCAGTGTGTAGTATCGAATAAATCAACCTTAAGGATCCTGCCCTGCACGGAACAATTCTAATAACTAATCAACGATATCTGGGTCAGAATGGAAGTTTTGAATCGAAAGGCATACCTCAAACAGCCGCAGACGAAGACGACTGAAATCTCGAGTACATGCCGTAGGTGCATCCGATCAGCTGCCATTCTAGTAAGCTGCAATAAAATGAGCAGCAAAGCCATCAAAATAGCAAAACACAGAATGTTGAAAAGAAAGAAATCACATAAACGAGCAATTGGCAAATAAGATTACTAATTTTAGTTTAAAGTAGCTGGGGGTAGGGGGAAGTGTAACCTGAAACGATAGAACAAGCTGCAATAGAATTAAAACCAAAAAATACCCGCTCCCTTTCAGAAGGGCAGCAAGTAATTCAAACAAAACTGTTGAGCTCCTACGAGCTCAGCGAAGCGCAATCTGCGCTTTACGCATGTAATGTTGCTCATCGGCTCCATGCTCGATGTTCAACATTGGGTGCGTCGCGTAATCAACAGCGTCAGCCACGTCACGCACAGTTCGTTCTTTCAGAGGTCGCAATACGTGCCCAGAGTGGTATCTGCTGACCGGGACATGAATGCTTCAAGTAGAGGTCAAAAAGGAGATCACTTCCCGTAGTCAACCGCGNGAGTGCTTCAAGTAGAGGTCAAAAATGAGATCACTTCCCGTAGTCAACCGCGGCAGCCTCCGTCACGCACAGTTCTTCAGAGATCGCTATACGCTTTCAAAGTGGTATCAACCGACTGTAATATCCGTGTCTGAGTTAGAAATCAAGAAAGAGATCACTTCATCGAGATGTAACGCGCGATTCGCCATTCGAAATATTATCGATTCTTTCCCTGTAACAGACTGATGGAGGGAAATATTTTCTATGTTCGCTGATGTCCACGGAATTTTCGTTTCTTTTCATTGCGTAGAATCGCTATTGTTAAACATTGTTAGTAGAGACTGCAGTAATTCATCTCTTGGTTGTCGGATATTCTGTAGCATCCGCCTTATTAAATGCGTTTGCTTCCTCGATATTATCGAAAAGAGATCGTCACTCACATTCATTCGGTAATAGACATTTCGCCGGAAATATGCTGGTACTGCTAGCTTAATTCTACTCATTATTGGTAGCATAATATCCTGTTTGGTTTCACTTTTGCGAAAAGTGTAGCGATTTTACAGAAATGACATAGGTGGGTTTTGAAGAATGAGTAATTGAAATGTTTACTGTTCATCCAGAAGTGATCTCTTATATTGGACAATTGATATAGCCTGTCTTTGTGAAATCGGGAAGCTCATGTAGAAACAGCATAGTCTTCGTTCACAAAGCCTGAAGCTTGAAACTTTGCTTATTTTGTCAAACTGACGCATACTAGAGAGCTGCGAAAGCTGCTTCTAGGCAGATCAGCGCTGTATCAAAAATTAATGCTCCACTGTACTGTTCGTGTTCACGACCAAGCACCTCCCTAGTAACGACGGGAGGTCAGTAGTGATGAAGTTCTTTTCTTTGTGACCGATAGCGAGTATTTGGGATTCTTTGGGATTCTATTTGGAAGTCTCACTGACAACATCCTCAGCTAGCGTAGCGTTGTCTAGGGTTATTCGAGTAGCGAGTAATGGTTGAAAGGCTCATGTTCAGCAATTGCTCGGTTCTCGGTCGCATTTCAACCTTAGGTGTTCCTGTTACCAATAAACGGACCACCACAGTTGTTGCAGCAAATATGGCAGAACAACTTCAGCGTGAGTTAAGAAATAAATAATTAAATTTAAATAAACAAGTAACTGAACAAATAAATGAACAAATGAATAAACAAGTAAATAAAATGGACAAATAAATAAATAAGTAAAATGAATAGATTAAGTGAATGAGTAGATAATCAAACTAAATAGATCAATTAAATAAGTAAACNNNAATTATGGTTCAATGAATAAGTAGATTTAGTAAATAAGTAGGATGAACGAATAAGTTAAATATATATTAAATGAACAAATTGGATAAGTATATTAAATAAATTAATACAATGAACATATCACATATTGAAACTAAAATACAGTTATTGTTAGTCTATAAAATATAAAAGTAATATACATAAATTAATTCAAATTTCTGAATAAATATATGGAATATCGAAATAGGAAATAAAAATCAAAGAATTAAATTAAATTGAAAAATATCAATGGAACATATTAATAAACTGAATGATAGTAATATGAATTGAACAAGAGATCAAATATATTTTTACTAGACATAAAAAATTAAGTAAATTATATGAACATAAAAAATATAAGAAACAATTGAACAAATGAAAGAACATGTTATATTAATTAGATAAATATAAAAGATGTTTTAAACGAATTAAGGGAGTGTAGGGAATATGTTATGAAAGAAAATATAAATGCTACCGAGTTGTACGGAGTGCTGAATGTGCACATTCCAGTATGTACCGCATTTTCGGACTTGAAAACATTTATGCGAGTTTTTATGGAAGAGCACCTCGGGTGCAAATTCGCAGCTTTCACTTCGAGAGCTTTCCAGGTTGTCCACTTTAAAAGGAAGCAAAATGTGAAACGTGTCATGAATGCAATAACATATATAGAAACTCAAATATGCCGTACGGCTATAAGAACGTGGAACTTTCCATAAATGCGAAAACTCAGTGGCAATATCTTGAGAAAATTTGCAGAAACCACCCAAAAAATTTCCTGGAACTTTCCTTCAATTTTTACACAGGAGGGAGCCAACGTCTCAGTCTCCACTTAATCTAACTTCACTTAATCCCTGTGAAGCTTTTTGCTGAATGGGGCACATATTCTCTGGAAATGTTTGCATTCGTTAATGACCGTGTAGTTTCGATACACTTATGGATATGGCTATAGCGGTGTNTGCATTCGTTAATGGCCATGTGGTTTCGATGCACTTATGGATATGGCTATAGCGGTGTGCTGGAAGCGACGAAAAGGACGATGCACCTAAGGCGACGATATGTGTATTCGAAACATGAGTTTCTTCAAGACTTTTCCTTTGCGCTCTCAAACGACGACGGTAGTCAGGAAGAAAGTAGTCATCGAGTTGAGGGAGGATCGTGACAGGTCTTGTCACTGCATGCCGTACAGATATGATGATTGCATCATGNTCGTCAGGAAGAAAGCAGTCACCGAGTTGAGGAAGGATCGTGACTGGTCTTGTCACTTCATGTCGTACAGATATGATGATTGCATCATGGTCGATACGCTGAAAATGCAAGTGCCGATGAAGTAAAGAGAAGTGCAGTGGGTACCTCCTTGCTGAGTCCACTCTTCTTGCCGATCAGGCGCAAGTTCTTCAGGCAACTCAGGCGCTCCTCCTAGCAATTAAACATGCCTTGTCCTCTGCACAAACAGCCTTTTTACTTCGTCGAGCGAGCCAGCTTTGCCGTCATCACGTTTAATTCGATAAAATCTAGTTATCTGCGAAATTTACTAGTTGACGTGTCGTCGCGTGTTCTCGAGCTCGGTGCTATTTCTCGGTCGACGGTATCACGCCATTCGTTGCTAGAGCGACCACTAATGAAACTTCCGGCTTCGTTCGCTGTAGTGAATCATCGCTTCTTTGCGGAGACTGGTGATACTTCGGACGCAGACAATAACAAATCACGCGATGAAAGTGTTTTTTTTTCGTATATAATTTTGCCCGACTGCGTTGCCATTTCTGCTGCTGGAAAAAGGCTTTGAGAATCTGAGGAGAATAAAGGCATCATCAGCAATAAAAGAAGTGTAATCTTCAAGCATCACTCAGCAGACGGAATCACCATTTGGCTTGCAGAAGCATCTGTTGATCTTTCGTCTATGGCACAATAGTGGGAGAATACATTGCCGTCTGCCCATATGTAAACTGTTTCAGCTTGTTGCGCCGTCTCGAATCATCGCCACCTGATCGCGCCTTCCTCTGGTGTAATCCACAGCTTCGCCGTTGGTTGCGTCGTAATTGCACCATATCTGACCTTTTGCAAGGAAAACGTGCATGAACATCGTCGGCGTGCTTGCATCTGACTCGTTTACGTCATCTTTGAGATGTTGTACCGCCAAACAAACTTTCTCCATTGCAGCGAGTGACCTGAATCGATAGAAAATGTTTGCGCACGGCTCCGGAATCTTTGGAGTTGGCTGGGAGGCGCTCCAGCACTTTGAACGTGCGACGGGAGCGGAAGTTACGCGCACGGCCAATCTTCTCCTGGCCGTTGCTGTTGTGCTGCGGATGGAGCTGCAGGATCTGTGCGGCGCACTCGCCGCATATGTAGCAGACCACTGGGACGAGCTGATCCCTCTCGACGTGGACAACAAGGGCCGCGAGTACCACTGTAAGCACAACTTCAAGATAATATTTTACTGCCGTTCTCAATACTTCACCAAGCAATTCTCCAGAATAGACTAAGCTGTAACCTATTGTTGCTAGAATATTTCAAATGAGCGAACAGAGGAGGAAAAGCGATATGGAGCCATGCAGTTCAAGAGAGTATCTGTGAATAAGCTCGATGAAGTGTGGAGAAAAGGTCCGAAGTTTGGTACTAGCTGTTATATGGACGATTCAAAATAATCAATTCAGTCGGCAAATTTTATTGCAGCTGCTAGACCGGCATAATTAAGCGGCTGTCTTGTATCGGGAAATGTGAGAATCAAATAAGCACGACGGACTTCGCAGCATCTCCATCCCTCTAATGAAGTTGCAAAAAAAATTGCTCATTATATTTGAATATTAACGATCCCATGCATTGCAGTGGCCCGGGCAACTCGCCGCATGGACAGCGGGCTGCTCGTCGAGGCAGCGTGCCGCATGAGCGGCATCCAAATTTTACTGCGATGCCTCGGCAACAGCCGCAAGACGCTGTTCGGCACGGCGGGCCCAGTTTACGAGGTGCTCTTCACCAATGGGCGCTTCGTTGCTGTCCATGGAGAGCCAGCCTACCGGGTAATTTCATTTCGAGTTTCAAACTTTACACTGAATTTCTTTGTGCTACTCAGGGAGGCATCTAGTGGAAAGGAGATTGAATAAAATAAAGGTGCAAACATCATGGCAGAAAGCAAACGAATGTGTGAAGGCCGAACACCAAGTTGTTCAACATGTGATGGCACCGATGCGCATCACTGACGGGGATTGAGGGCGGTTAATAATTAAGACGGCCATCGAATACATCCCATTTTTTGATAACTCAGTTATGTAGCGCCAGGAAGATTACTATTGTCTGTACTGTACCACTGAGAAACTGGCAACTCACCATCTCAAACTGGGGCAGCGAACCGATGAGTATTTTGAAAAAGTACAGTAATTCAAATTTTTGAGGAACTATAGTATATCAGGAAACGGTTACATATTTCCTTTTCAGTGGTCGGACGCTATCATGACCGACGAACAACTCGCACGCGGCGAATTTGGCCGCTCGCGACCACAGCCGGACATGTCGGTCTCAAGTGCGCACGTCACGAGTACAGCATCGGACGCTTCAGCGCCTGTAACGTCAAGCAGCGCCTCCGCACCGTCGAGCCTTCAGCTGGGCGCGTTGAACCTGACTGCGCGCTCCGGCTCAACGGCTTCGACGCCGTCATCGGTTGCGACGCAGGAGCAGATCCCGTCGGTAAGGCTCCACCAATATATTGGAAATTACAATTGCCATCCTACATACCAGTACGAGGCGTGGTTACTAAAACATGTTGAAAAACACCCCATACGACTGAGCAAGAGGAGAAGGAGGGGGGGGGGGGGGNGGGCTAAGTCGTTCTATGAGGCCAGTTTTGAACGATCTGTACAACAGGAAAGTTCGCTACATCTAATTCACTTAAGTGAGATGGTAGATGGCCTTAAGAGATGGAGAAAATGAAATGCTTAGACATGACTGGTTTTGTGACCCAACCTGCACGAAGTGATATGTAAGCCACGACAGTAAAGATCGTACACGGATTGCAGCAAGATGAGCTAATGGCTGGAAGCCCACCGAGATCGGGCACCTCTGAGAGTGCCTCCCCCGTGCCAGGACCAGCCCGCCGCAGCCGAGGGCATAACCGCCGCCGCCCGTACCTTATTCCAAACTACTGCGACAAGCTGTAGGTTTTCCGAATAATTCATTCAGCGTGTACAGTTAGTTTTTTGAGGCGTTTCTCTTCAGTTTCAAATATTTCGAATAGTTAAGCACTGATTTCAGATATCAGAAAAATGAAGCGGGACGGATTAGGGGATTGTGCCCACCGTATTCCTGCGACAACTGTGAAGAACAGGAGAGAAAAGTGGATTTTGTGGGAATGATCGGGATATTAGAACATCCTCACCAGAACTTTGGAAGAGCTCGACAACTGACGACCCTGGAACCACTACTTGAGCTATTCAATAGAGACGAAACATTATTGTAATTTGGCTTTGTCTAGATGCATGATTTTTATCTTCGTCATTCAATTCTCTTGGCTCTTTCAGATGTGCATATAAATTGAAGAGTATTGTACAGAAGGAGAAGAAAAATTGCTATAAATTTTTCTTTGCTCCGTGCACATTTTGAACCGCCAAAAANTCAGTTTCAAATATTTCGAATAGTTAAGCACTGATTTCAGATATCAGAAAAATGAAGCGGGACGGATTAGGGGATTGTGCCCACCGTATTCCTGCGACAACTGTGAAGAACAGGAGAGAAAAGTGGATTTTGTGGGAATGATCGGGATATTAGAACATCCTCACCAGAACTTTGGAAGAGCTCGACAACTGACGACCCTGGAACCACTACTTGAGCTATTCAATAGAGACGAAACATTATTGTAATTTGGCTTTGTCTAGATGCATGATTTTTATCTTCGTCATTCAATTCTCTTGGCTCTTTCAGATGTGCATATAAATTGAAGAGTATTGTACAGAAGGAGAAGAAAAATTGCTATAAATTTTTCTTTGCTCCGTGCACATTTTGAACCGCCAAAAAACTAGCGATTGGAGAGAATTCAGCAGTGGAAAAACCCAGGACTTTTGCGGCATCGACGAGGTTATTTGATGAGTACATAAACTGTTTCAGTCGCAGTCATGACAATGGCCCGCCACAAGAAGTCCGCCATACGTCGCCCGCACTACCCCTCACCCCGCCCTTCGAGCCGCCTGAACTGGGGGAATTNNNTCGATCCTCGGTTCACGGCCGAGCTCATGGAACCATTCGCACCGGCCTACAATGTGACCGAAGGAGGAATCAGTAAGTTCTCATTTGCGAACGTTCTTCCTTAAATTACTTCTCTATTCTCAAAGCTGGTATAATCAAATGATTACTCAGATAGCTAAAGTTCAATTTATATCATCATCGAGAACAAGCCATCACAATATAGTGGCAATGTCAACTGATTTCNGATAGCTAAAGTTCAGTTAATATCATCATCGAGAACAAACCATCACAATATAGTGGCAATGTCAACTGATTTCTTCAACAAGGTAATGTCTGCAGCCTGTGGCCTCCTTGGATGTCCGACCCCGCACGCGACGTTCGCTTGTGTCGGTGATTGGAAGCGTCACGTCACGCTGACATTGGATCACCGACGAGACGGTTAGTGTTTATCCGTGCCTCTTTAAATTCATCTTTGTATACCTCCTTAATCTTACGTCTCTTTTAAGGAACACCTTTCATCTGAGGATTGTATCGCAAGACATGTGTTGAATAGATATGCCATCAGTCTCAAGAAGTTGTTCTGTTTGAGCAACTTTGTATCATCATCAGAAACTGGTATTCTAGGAACTTAAGCCCTGTAGAATCGTAGGTCAGATCAGTGGTTCAGTTTCAACAGTTTCTTTGTGGACTTTCCGTATCTGCGCTCAGCGGCATCCTCGACAAGCAGCTACTAGCCCACATCGGGTATTTNACATTGGGTATTTGACTTGTGCAGTTATTGTTTTTTTCAGTGTTCTGCACATGGTGCAGGCACCAGCTGATCGTCCCCGCAACCGCCGATGAAGAGCAATGCGCCGTAAGTTTTCGTTGAAATTCTCTATTTTATGTGCTTCTCATATTCTCATTTTGTCACGCAATGAGTTTAACAGAAGATTGACAGAGTGGAGAGAGGGTGATGATCGACTGAGGAAAAACAAATGTTTGATGATATTATCTCCATATTTTATATCCGCTTTCAAGTATCTCAGATTCGTAACAGTAGTAACTTTCTTGAGCCGTAGATTCGAGCGTTTCAGTCGAAG
>JAARMF010006134.1:0-10038 GCA_022844705.1 Toxascaris leonina
ATCGCCATAATCTTGTGATTTTGAATTCAGTACACGCATACGATGAACGCCAATCATTATCGGACGTAAACCTATCGTAGATTTACAGTTCAGAAAGAAAGTAGTTGCTAGCGAAGTGTCGAAAGGTTTTTAAATATATAGTTAAGTGTATACATATTCGATTATCATCTCATTTTACAATCACTAACTTAGACTTAGATGATAGTAATTTTGTGATAACAAATGACAAAATTGTCCACTGATGGATGTGAACCCTTGACGTTTCGTTTACTTTGCAAATGATATACCTCTAAGCTATCGGTGAAACTTCAACTAAACATTTTTTTTTTGCTTATGCGTGGTAAATCATGATGTGCGTATAATCTGAAATGCTTGATGAGCGTTTTTGCGTCAGTAATCAGACTGAAGCTGCGATTACTTGAATACACCAACATGTGATGAACTCCTTCATCTATTTGAATAACATTATGTGGTAATTAAAGTCAACTCTGTTCCTACTGTTGGATTTATATGTTCATTAGGATCATGACAGCACCAAAACTTGCTATCTGAGAAAAAATAATAACGAGGATTGCGTACCGCTGCAGCGCTATGGTAGAGTGTTTCTTACCCCACCTTACATATGTTAGAACTCGACCCACCTTTCTTACCCCACTTTACATATGTTAGAACAGCTTCGCAACGACAATTCATACAATACTTTATGCGAATGCAGCCTAAGGATGTCATGTCATTCACTGGCTAGATTCGACGACAACGTCTATCTTACGACTTCTGGATCACCTGGATCAAGGTATCCAACGAAGGACGCTTTTGTGATAGGTCGAGAATCATGCACGAAAAGGTCGAGAATCCTCTGTGGTGAAATTTTCGTAGATTATCGGACAAAAAGTGATCGCGAAACATTTATTATAGAAGTATTGAAAGAAATAATTCTTTTCTCGAAAATTCTCAACAATTGACGAACAACGAAATGGAATAGATGAAATATCGGATAAGTTGAATAAAGCTTCGAGTGTTTTATTCTCCATAATAATAATCGATTGTTTTTTATTATTTATAGGATAAAAATCACAATGAGAACATTGGTTTGGTTTATTGTTTTGATGGGCAAAGTCGGAAAAACTTCAATTCAATTGGAATATTCCACAATTGTTTATGCAATCATCCAAATTTTATTGTGAAACATTGTTTATTTTTTAACACATCAATGAATGAAGAAGGAAATGAAAAGAAATGAAAAAATGAATAAAGATAAATGAATGAATGAATAAGTAAATAATTGATTAATTAATTTAGTAATTAAATAAATGAACAATTAAATGAATGAATAAACGAATAAACGAATGAATAAATAAATAAATAGATAAATAAATAAATAAATAAGCAAATAAACAATTAAATTTTTAAATGAGAAATAAAACATGAATGCTTTTCCTCCGAAACATTTATGATGTCACTTGATGAGCGACTCGAAATAGAAAACATAAGATAAAGGTTGTTGTGGCAGAAATTTTGTTTGCTATCGTTGCTCTTAATCATTCGCAAATGTGCATTTAGTGTTCGTCTTTTTTTTTTCACGAATCATTGAAGTGCATTTCGATGTTCTTCAGCAAATACAGTATTTCTCCGCAGCTTTTTTTTCTCGTTCAGTCTCTTTGCAATATTTGTCGATCGAACAATGAAAACAACAGCCTAAATATACACTTTTCGCTTTCGATAGGATAGATTGATGTTCAAGGCAACATAACGATTCATCCTGCTCATGAGTGCTCCTTAAATTCCTTCTTCAATGTCATTTTCAGCAATCTTTCGATGAGAATTTCACCATTAGATTCAACGAAAAATGCGACAACATTTTTGCTTCACATATGGCCGTCAAGTTTGCGCGGTTCAATGTTTCAGAACGCTTAAATATTTTTCAGTTGAATTTCGATCGAGAAGTTTAGCTGGGTGAATTTCCATCTAGAAAATCTCAGCTGCATGAGATGGAGGATAGCAAACCTTACATGGCTTAGGAACTTCCTGATAGACAGGATATGCAATGCATGCTCACTTATTGCAAGGATATATCATGGTGGTTGTATATTGCAACCAGAGAGCAACTGATATGATAAGTGTTTTTATAAATGAAAGGATCATTTATTCTGAACTTCTAAAGAGGTCATTTTTGAATTATCAGATATCCTTAGCGCTAGGAAAAAGACAGGAACGGATAGCAATAATGCGTAGCGAAGATAATTCTACAAAATATATGTCCAGTTGTTGGGAGCGGAAACAATTCAAAGCGCTCCAAGATGAGCGAATGAAAGAATAGATAAGTAGGGACTTTATATAACCGATAGTATGCAAATTAGAATCGATCGAAAGATGAAACATCAGATATGTCATCGCCGATATATAACAGTCATTTGTATTTCCATTCAACAATCTGACAACCATATGGCACTTTGATCGTATGTATTTGATGCTTCTTCTTTCTATGAAATGATTTCTTAGAGTCGCACCCAATTTCTTAGAGGAATATATAAGTGCTTTTTTATTGTTATCGACAAAACAACTCCATTCAAGGGACCGTACAAACGGGGCACATCAACTAGTGCAAATTACTTGTTGCAGTAATTTGGAAGCATACTGAGAGCACTTATTGGTCACTCAGAAGTCACTCAGTGGTCAGTGATAACAGATCGCTTAGGCATTAGCGTTATCATACTACTAGACATATTTACACTACGTATACTAATGCGTTTCTTATCCTCAGCATTTATTGTTTTCCACGAAAAAAATGCAAAAAAAAGAAATTATTTGACCTTTCTTTGATTATCGCAGACACAAAAACACAAAAAATGACCTTGGCATAAGTTCATAAATTTAATAGGGTTATTGGCCTTCCAGCAAAAAGAAGAGAAAAACTCTTTATTCAATTATGGATGTAAAATTGAATATTGGATGATCAATAAATTCAACAGTACATTTCCACCATGAACATTTCGATGCACCAATCAACTCCAACATCATTACCGTATTCTTCTTGCGTATTATTGGTGCTGGCACATACAGAGTTGTCTACAAATAAGAAATTCATTGTATAGAAGAAGATTTAAATAATTCAATTATAAATCGAGTTTCTTTCTTCACTATTACTCCCATTTCGGCTATATGCATTCGCAACTATGAAGGAAACCTCATACACTCATGGGCTTATAAATGGAAATTTACGGTTGTTGCCAATTTATTAGGGCGTTTACAAACATATGCATAAATAGTGCATAATTTTGTAAAGAAGTTAGAAAAGCATTGTGAACGACTCTAACTTATATAATATGCAAAATGAGAAATCTAACTTATGATGAAATTTTTGCTTATAAACTTACAATGAGCTTTGATCAATTTAAAGCTTCATTCAACAGAGAAGATCTGCTCAACAAGCTAACCGCTTTCATAAGCTTATAAAAAACGATAAAAGATACTCAATACTGCATTCATATCCTAGCTTATTTGCCCAATTGTTTAGCTCATCTACAAAAGATTCGTGCATTTTTATGATCCAACCGGTATAAAATTGAACAGCAAACGTTATCGAAATTTAGGCAATATTCTAGCAACTAGAAATGACTTAAATTACCTCCGAAAACGATGAATCAACTCGAATTTTAGCGAGAAAGATAATCATACGTTTCATCAAGCTTATTAGGTCTGACTTCATAAGCTGAGTTATAGCTAACGTATAAACAGATGCGCAAACATTACATNATTAACGTATAAACAAATGCGCAAACATTACATATAAATAATATCGTGCCAAAATATATTTTGAAAAAAAAAACGTGATAAATCTGGCTTACTATTTGGTTTTAACATTCCCTTCTTCATACTTATTTTAAATTCTATCGTTTGTATTTATTTGTATTCTAAAGAAAGCTTTTATTTATATCTGCATTTCAGCTTCTGACAGATCCTTTTCATTTTCCAAGATCGTTAAATTCTCTGAACCTAGCCGAAGAGGAAAATATCTAGTCAACATCATGACCTAGCCGAAGAAAATCGACGAACTGCCTTCAATATACTGACCTGTGGTCCGGCATTAGGCCAATAACGACCAACATTGAAACCATTTATCAGTAGTTGACCCTTGCCCCAACCTGAAGTATCGACGAAAGTATCGCGTTGAGATTTCGCTGAGAAATGACCGATGTATATGCCGGGCTTCCCATGAACATCGCGATGCATTCCCTGAAACGAATCTTTTTATATTTTCACTGAATAAATTTCCTCTTGCCATTGAAACGTATATTCCAACTGCAATGCTAATTGCTGAACGACGGGGAAAAGGGGGGAGGGTATGAGACAAAGAAGGAATTCAAGTGCATGTGCCAATGCCAGGAAGGGGAGAGTGGAAGGAAGAGCGATTGATACAGATATCTAACCGCCTATTACCAATACCTTCATCATTTGTTCTAGTATTCTCTCATCGAAATCTACTTCCTACGATGCTAGACGCAATTAGCGTCGGCTTTCAGATGATCTATCCAGCTTCCGCTCGAGAAAAATTCCTTCCTTACATTTTTTCTTGTGAAATAATGAACAATCAGTGAAGTATCTAGACTTAGCGAGGCTCCTCAAAAAATAGTTTACCCAATACGGTGTTCTCGTGTAATAAATTCGTTGTCATCTTGTTCGCTTATCTCTCCTCGCTAGTTCACAAGCTTATAATAGCCGTGATGCTAATAATAAATCTTGCGGTCAAATAATAATTCAAACTTTGTCAATAATAACCTTTTTCAATGGACGAATAGCTTCATAAACGTCGACTATTGTAGCATCATATAAAAATGGAAAATGTAGTGGATAATGTGTCCACTCTTCGATGACTGTTCCATCGAGAGTGACGTTCGATCGAATGCCCTATGAAATTCGAATGAATTAAAATAGCGATCGTAGCCGAAAAGTAGTTTAAATTTTTTTTATATTTCGACAGATCGAATGAGCGAAAATTTTTGATTACACTTAAAAATGAATCATTCGTTGATGAATGACACAAATTTTCCTATACTCAATAGATCAGTAATCAATCAACATCGATTGTAATGTTTGTCAATTTATTTCAAATGAAATTCGTTCGAAAAAAATAACAGAGATTGCACTCGAAATTAATAATAGACTATTTTTGAGTTTAGCGATCGCATTATCGTACCTTGAAATCATTTATTGTTTCGAATGTTTGCCGTCCTCGATTCTCAACAATAATTGTGAGGTTATCTCCCTCTTGACCTTTGACCTCAATCCAATGTTTCGTATAATCTTGTAATGAATCAATTAGCATTCCCTGAAAATTCATTTAAACTTGCAGTTTAGAGTGGAATATGAAGTGTGATAGTCGAGAATTTTTCAGTGTTGTAAGTGCCTGACAAAGAAGCAAACTTCTGTCAAACCTTGTCCTTTCCAAACGGGTCTTTTAGAAGTAGTTTAGAGCGAGTTCAAGGTAGTCAGTGTAGCTTCGAAGCAGTACAAGATAGTCTTCTCAAGGTGGTTTTCCTCATTTTTGGAATATTTTCTGGAATGTGTTTCTTGTGACGGCTTCCGAGGGAAGAAGAAGCTTGTTGGGGAGAAGTGAGCTAGATAATTGCGAAGGGCGCGGCGATTCTACCTACTAATTGAAGATAAGCGGTAACACATGAGCCGGCGCAATGCTCCTACTGAGGCGCGCCACATTTTAGCTTTTCCATTGAAAATTGCTTGACACTGTTTTATGCTGACACTCACTTCTTCAACAACTTCTTGGATATTTGAAGAACGAATTCCTGCAGTTACAGAGAAAATTTTTCTCTGCTGTGGTCATCCTTCGGTGACATGGACAATCGTCTACATCTACGATCCTTGTTGATCGACGTTCTGACTGTACGAAAATACATCGAGCACTTGTGGCACATCTTTCAGACCATATAATCCTCCGCGCATGCCTGCTTAAGCATTTAGAGCATCCTAGTAGAGCTTCTGTTTATTCGACCTCTTTCATCACCACTCCGATGGACATCATGTTCGGTGCTCACTGCAGCGGAAGGATGATTGAAATGGAGTGTGTTCCGTGGTGATATGTAGTTCTCTGTNNNAACAGGAATGCGATTCAGATGCCATATGACTTCACAGCCGAGAATCTTTAACTGAGCAGCTCTCATAGGTATATTTTTGTGTATCCCATATATTTTAACACAAGTATGATATCACTTGGCAGTGATACACATCAATATATAGGTAAGCAACTCAAATGTTCAAATGCTTTGAGTTTCCAATACGTACTGATAGCACAGTAAGAATCTCAAGAGTTAGGAATAACGACTCCTCTAGTAAAACGTTGGAGTTCCGATCCAAAGGGTGATACGTGCGCATTTTGACAGAGCGTCTAACAAAGTGTGACAACAGATGTTTAAATGAAAAGAGGCTCATAAAAAATATTTTCATGCACTTGAAACTTACAGCAACCAATGATGACCCCTACTGTATCAATATTGACCTCTATGTCAGTAATGAATCAATATTATACGGATAAAAGAAGGGCAGTAGTTAGTCTCCAGAAATCAAACCACACAAGGAGAACGCTATTCACCTGATAGTTTTGACCGACAAACACATAGCCATGATCTTTGAGCAATGGCACTGTTAGATTGCCTCCTGAATGTGGTAATCTTGATCGATAAGCAACAAATCCTGAAAAAATTTGAGATATTCAGATCACTTAGCCAATGTGATCGGATTCGAACTCTTCGAGGAACGAGTTGAAATATTTCCTTATGAATGCTCATTCCAAAACTCATTACACCAAATAAACTTTATTATTAGACTCCACAACCTTCTGACTTTACTCCAATATTCAACAAACCGACATATTGGATCATTGAGGGTATATGCTTCTAGAATTATGAATATGGAGGGTATGATGAAGCAAGAAACGAATATATCGCAAATATATTGATATAGTCTAATCATCGACGAGTTTTCTGAAATTTGCAGTTCGGAACTAATTTCTGGAAGAAAATTAAATATATTTCTATTGAAATGAAATATTGTCGAATCAAAATTATATTATAAATTTATTCTTTCATATCAGAACATCCAAAAGGGGGAAAGCGGAGAGAGAGATATATTAATAAAGTGGGCAGTAAAACTATTGCTATGAAGTTTCTTAATTGGGGCATTTCTATGAATAATATCGAATAAGCGATATTTTATATATCTATCAAAGACAGCATTAATTGGCTGTATAAAATGATCAATTTTCAACAATATATTTAAAAAAATTAAATTTTCGCTGTGAAAGTCGTCAATATGGGGAATTTTTATGAATTAGCTGACAATTACCAAATGGATGGCGTAATTGCTCGAAAGACAAAGGATAGCGCGAGCTTACGAGTTGTCCTCTAGCCAAATACTCCAGAATATCCTCAGATGCTAATGAGCCAATTTTTTTCATAGAGACAATTCCATATGCAGATTTTCTGGAATAAAGGTGATTGTATCAAAGGAGAATTCGAACTCTCCGTTATCTTTCGTCAAATACCAGTTTTAATTGTTGTTAGAGTATTATACTAAATTGCGTTCGTCTTACTGACTTGTTCTTATTTGATAAGGCGTAAATTATCATTAAATACTGAATCGTGTGTGGTGATTACCTATTCTAGCGTTATCACTCCAAATTGTGACCTGAAATTTATCAGTGATAAGCTCGAATATTGTATGCGTTGTCATTTCTACGGCAATGATTGAACTAGACCAGCCAAAACGATGATATATTTGTGCTCAATTTGCTATTCGATCGTTGAACATTGTGCGATTTCCACGATCTAAATGTTTGATAATAACTTTTTACCTTTTCCTTCCCCTCTCTCTCCATCCTTTTCTCCCTCTCTCTCTCCCTTTCACATTCCCTTTTACTGTCCCCGTCTTGTTCTCCTCTCTTTGCTACCACCTCTCACTCCATTTCCCTCTCTCCCTTTGTGTCCCCTGCTTCCTTTGCGCTCGGTTAGTCGACTGAGGCAGCGCAAGACAGAAATAGATGAATATTTTGATTTAAGTGATATCAGGGATGGGCTGAGACACAAGTGTAAGCAGGTAGACGACAACTGATTGAATCGAAAATATTTCCAATAAAAATAGATACACAACCATGATTCATACAAAATTTAGCGTCTCAACGATCAAAGATGATGAAAAAACGCCAATTCTTTCTCTAAAATGAAGAAATTATATTTATTATGACTGCACTAATTTAGATCCGGAAATTAATTTAAAGTCAGAACACAAATTAAATTCAGAAATAATCAGAATAAATCGATTAATCAAATAGATGCAAAGTTTCTAGTATAATAAATAATTAATGGAATTTAAAACATACGGATTATTTTTTGGTATCGATTTCGGTGGATTTGGCCAACCTTCAATACTTTTGATCCAATTTCGAATCGCAAGAAATTTATCGCTAATATCCGCCGCTTCAGTAAGTGGTGCAAAATAATCATAAGATGTAATTACCTATAAGAGAATATTCACTTTGGGAGGCTTATCGAAAGATTTTTTGGTGAAAACCATAGGAAAAACTCCGAAGTAATGATTCACAATCTCAGGCTCAAATTATTTTATGGTGCATACCTTATTGAAAACGTCACCTTCATATAGTGTAACTATACTACGAGATGGTAAGAACGCTAAAGTCAATTCAGTTTAGTTGCAGATGAATTATAGTTTTATTGTGAGTCAACATCATCCGCTGTTTGGAAAAAAAAGAAGAATCAGAATTGAGAAATATTGGATGCTATTTTTAAAAAAAAATGAATAATTATTTATTCCATTGTTTAAATAAGTGAAGAAATTGCGATGAATATTGTGCTTTAACACATCAAATTTTTCAGACATCAAAGATCGATGAAAATACTAACAGCAGATGTTGTTTCGGCTCCATTCCAGAATCCAAAATTTGTCCCACCATAGAACATATAATAATTGAAACTAGCTCCCAACTCGAACATATACATACTACCGTTGAGGATATTATGCACTGATGGATCGATATGTCCTTTTTGACTCCATGTTACAATCCATCCCGGATAGAACTCCGAATTCACTAATGGACCTTAAAGTTTTTACAATCGTTGATCAGGAAATGACATGGCAACGTCGGTGGAATGTGGAGCTCAATTTGAAGTATAATGCAAAATTTTTGTAGAAACTAGGTGAGAAAGTTTTTTTTTAAATACTAAGGCCATAGATTGGCTGGTCAACTGTTGGCGTTCATAAGTGGGAGATTGTGTTATGCTAGTCTAAAATAAATGGTTTCGGGAAGAAAGTGTCTGCTAACGTCCTGATAACTGAAAGATTGCTATGCTTGGGAAATATCTCGACGATAGGCAAACATCTGGATACTTGGGCAGCAGTCAATCCTATGAAACTATTAAGTCAAAAACAATGAAAGATTTCGGATGTGCATATTTCTCTGGAAGGTGAAAACAAAAGAAATCCCACAATTTTGATTTATTGTATACTCTTGGCCTAATACGCCTTATTATTGCTTTGATTTTGCTTCGATATTTTACTATTTTATAAAGCATTAAAATGTATTTTATGAGTTTTCAACAAAAAAAAAATTAATACCATTTGGTTCATAACGTCGTTGAGCGGCAAAGTTATTGTCGATTTGTTCTTTAGTATTCGGTCCAAAATCAACGCTTGCAAAAACACCGGGTATTGAACCACATTTGAGATTTTGATCGTTAGCACCATCGGCTAAAAAATGCTCCATAGTGGAAATGAATTATGAGCGTTTTTTTTTTTGCAAAAATTTATAGGTCAAGAAGACGACATTAAGAGATGATGGAAAATAATTGCTGCGATAGCACACTAAATTATTATGCTTTTTCATATAGAGCCGTTCTTGAATGAAAAATTCATCGATAGAGATGATGAATTCCTCTGAAAAGTAAAAGAATTTCCTTCAATTGATGGCTCTCTTCAGCAAATATGTACCTCTTTGAGAATTAGAAAAAAAAA
>JAARMF010006136.1:0-10036 GCA_022844705.1 Toxascaris leonina
ACACACACTCTAAAATTCTCCGTCCTTTTCCCCTCTCTCCTTTCCCCAACTCTCTCGATCCTTTTCAGAGGTTGCGATCGTAGAAAAATTAAAAGCAACCATCTGCACTGAACTTTAGCCCATTTCCATCGAAATCATCACCGCAAATTTCTCGTTTAATAAAAAAGAAAAAAAGAGAAAAAAATGGAATTTCAATGAAAAAAAAAATTTATGCAGCAATGTTTCTTCTTTAGCAGACGAAAACTATTATCCAAATTCTGAAAAAAAAAAAAAAAAAAAAAATTTTATCAACATGAACGTAAAAAACAACAACCACCACTCGTCATAAACAATCGATACGTGTAATCTCCCTTCATTTTTCGCTGCACTTTTACGCCATAAACGATTAACATTCGAATATTTCTTACTACATATACATGTTTTGCTTCATTAATNTATAAACGATTAATATTCGAACATTTCTTACTACATATACATGTTTTGCTTCATTAATATCCCGTGAAAAATATTTTGACTTAGAAATATAACACAAAAGAAGTGAACGAAAGAAATTACATATGTATATATAATCTCATTCAAATAATGCGTAAAATTTGTTGAAAGAATTATTCTCAATAATAATAATAATAATAATAATAATAATAATAATAATAATAATAGGAACGATTAAAAAAAAAGAAATAGCGCGCCGAAAGTTTTTATCAATAGACAAATCATATTTTCTTAACGTTACGTAACGTATAACATGTGTTATCACAGTTACAAAGTTCTTCACATATCGCTGATTAAAACGACATAAAACACAACACACTCATTCCCCCCCCCCCCCCCCCCCCCCCCCCCCCCCCCCCCCCCCCCCCCCCCCCCCNCTTTCCCAACAACAGTGAGCATTTTTGCTGCTTAAATCAGCCCCCACCTAAAGTTCTTTTTTTTTTTGCTGCCACACAGGAGTATAAATATAATAAGCGTCGGTAATTAATATCCAGATAAACTCGTTTGCGATGAAAATCTCAACGAAGTAACGAATGAGTGTGCTTGATGATTGGGTAGGAGCAAAGTGCTCGAGAATGGGAAAAGATGCTCCATCGTAAACGCTCCGGAATGCTTCAAGAAAAAAAAACTGCTAGCCTTTCGACGTTGTGTATTCGTTTGTTCAAAACGATTGTTAAACGCTGAAACTGCATTCTTTAGTTACTTTTTTAAATGTCCAACATCACGATTGCCTGAAATATCACATTCTTATGTCCCCCTCCCCCTCCCCCCCTCCTCCCCTCTAGAGCAGAGGTGCTGCCATGCGCCTGCCCAATGTCTCATAGCTGCCTCTGAATATAATGCGCAGATCGCCCTGCACAATAGCTGTAACAGCCTATTTCCGCACCAAGCATGTTGGCTGCATTGATTTTTGGAATTCATTTCTCTCGAGATACCTGTCCATAGACAGAGTTCGCGTTTATTGGTCATATAGGAAACGCGCTAATGGGCCGAACTGATATGGTCGACGATTGACCAAACAGCAGCGTCTCTACGAATCGAAGCCCTTCTGCAGCTCAATGATGCGCGCACACAGCTTCTGAGGGTCACTTTCGTTGGGGTGCGCCTCCATCACTGCAATTACTGCTGCTTCGGGAAAAAGTTGACACAGAAGGCTTTGCAGACGAGCACGATCCTCTGTACAAGGATTCATCGGTTCTGCACGGCATCTGAAATGAGACACTGCAATCGTTACTTATCTTAACACCAGCCAATTACTCAAACTTTTCATTGCGTTCGGAGATAAATGAGATAAACATTCACCTACCCCATCATAAAACAACGTCAAACTCAGCTGGTCTATGCGTCTACGCTCATAAAACCTTCCCATTTACCTTCCAGCAGTGTTCCTGCATGATCCATGACGACACCTCGATACCCATCAATAACGACCACATTCAGATTTGCAAGGAGGCCTGCTCATTTCAAGTTGAAAAATAAGCCAAACAATAATAATACCTAATGGGCGCCTGCCTCGATATACAAATAAACATAGCAGTTAGTGACAATAAAGCGAAAGTAGTAATACTGTGCCACAAAGTGTTCACCTGGTCAGTGGACCAACACTCAGCTCCGACTCTCCCCAAACAGCTGTCGATGGAGCGAACAGATGCGAGCTGTTCGAAGAATGCTCAACGCCTGTAAACGGTGTACTCCATTTTTATCGAACTATCCGCACAATGTTGCAGACAAACTAAATCGAAATCGAATCGCAAACTTCCTCTTCAACTCTAGGGATTTATGTTTTTAAAGCGTGAATTTTGCGTAAAAAAACACTGAAATGCTCATATTAATTTATTCTGTGAAAAAAGCGGCCAAGACGAAAGTTCGTCTATTTGAAATATTAGACGAACTGCTGAAGAGCGATGCGATGCGAAAGAATTCGCGAATTTTTCCATGTCCTTCGAGGACTTTTCAATCCAGAAATTGCACAATAAAAAACTCGCATGCCAGTATTTATTGGGTACATGCAACCGCCCTCCATCTTTCCCTTTTTAAACTGATGAATTCCAGTTGCCTCAACCGAGTGACACCTGCCAAGGAACGTTCGTGACAAGACAAAGTTCAGTGACCCGCCAAGCTGAACCCCAATTCTCAGTAGCCCACCCACTACAGAGAATGTCTACTGCGTTAGCGTGGCCATAAGCATAAAATCATTACATCGATAAAACAACCTGTGATTGAAGAGTCGGGAAGTGGTACAAACATAGAAGAAACAGGAGGTGGCCGGTGCGTAAAACAGTCGTTGACGAGGCTACACACCGAACTGCTGCGATCGCAGGACTGCACACTACCATCAGGACACGACGGTGCTACCAACGGTGACGGTTGACGCACTGGTGCTGAGAGATTTCGACTCAGTGAGCAATGTGCCGCCCATCCAAAAGAAATTTGCGCCCTAACTGTCCGTTCTTCCGTTCGGTGTCCTCCATTAACGCCCAAACGGTTCGTTGCACCAGTCGTCTAAACGGTATATAACTAAACGACCAGGAACAATAGAATCTACCACTACAATAACAAATAATATATCATAAGACGAGAAATCTTTATGCAGAAAAAACGTTATGCAACAAAAAAAGAAAATTTAATGAGAGGCAGCGAAGCTCAAAAGTGAAAAAAAGATGGGTAAATCTTTAACCGATACTCTATAGTGGAAAGATCGAGAAACTGCCTCTCACTGTTGCCCTTCCCAGCTTGTCAACTTCGCCAAAACTTTCCTACAATCTCATTCAGGAAAATGCCACCGGTCACATCACGTGTGCCGCCTTCTACTAGAAAGGGAATACTAGCGAACGAAAAATTCTGCTCAGGTAAGGCAACTAACTCTATTACCATTTCATCAAAAATCCATCAAGAAAAGAGAGAAAGATGAACGGCAAAATTAAATGATATCACTTCTGACCGGTGATAACAAACGTGAAAAATGTCTTATGAATGTAGTAAAAAACTCACCACAATTTCGGGAAGATTCTTCTGCGATTGAGCTCCATCCGGCATTGGAATGTTGAGACTTCGTGTTCGAGCGACTACCGAATGCCCACTCGTTTCTTGGCTAACGCTATCGCACGGAAGTGAAGGACCTGAAATGAGAACCATATCTTTCCTAGAAATTTAATGCATGAATCTCCCGACTTATGACAGCTGCATTCAGCAAGAATTTCATAAGGACGAGCACAGACCAATTACATTGTATGATTACCACTTTTCAGCTTAAAATGTTTGCAGTATAGATCAGTGCAGTTCGATTTATCTCTTTATCACCTAATAATTCGACATGCTACCTGACGATCGTAACTATCGGATGAAGCGGTTTCCGCTCAAAATATTGTTTTCATTAATTATCGAGCCTCAAATTTCGATTTCGAAGTCATTTATGAATTTGTTTACCAAATATCTCCCATTATTCCAGGCATATTTGTGCATTCCGCAAAAAAACCCTCCAAGTAGCAATACGATTGCAAAGCGATGGGAATTCAAGCCCAAATCATTCCCATCGCCGAATTAACCCAATCTTTGTCAGTAAAACAACTGGAAATATACTCATGTCGACTGCCTGCTTTCCTCAACACCAAAAACCCTCACGAAACGAGATTGAGCGCGAATCCATTTAGGTCGCTATAAATCTCCTCAATGTATAAGGAATCTAAGAGGAACTTTCATTGCTCAGAATCACACATCAGTTTTATTCCAAATCACTTTCAACAATACGACCAAGTTATTCATGATCCGAGTCTATTAACATACAAATAAATAAAGTTTCTTTCCAAAAATCAAGGAACTTACGAGCCGAAAGACAGTGCTTGCGTTGTTGCTTGCCTTTCAGGAGACGTTCCGTCACACTTACATGTACCCCGTTAGGTCGCTCCGGGTGAAAATACCTCAAATTAAACTAAATGAAGTTGGACACGGAAATGCGCTTTTCTTCGTCCATATCCCTCTATTTCCCGATGCCAGCAATATCTTTACTTTCTCTTGTCGTATTATGAGTGTTCGATCAAGATGCTTTCTATAACCTAAAGCTGCAAACAAATATTCGACCTACACAGCACTTGTGTTTTATTTGGTTAGAATATGAAGCAATAACAGCTTGAAAACCGTAACTTTTTCGGCAACGCTTTCACAGCTGAAACACAGACATTTGGTACTCATTACCTCTGCACCTTTCCTATTTGCACCAACAGAATGCGTTGCATGTATCACTGACATGCCATTTGGCAATCGAATACTCACAATCCACGTGTGCTTTCGCTCAAAAACTCAGAATATTCTTCCGCTCAGTGAACACTCCTAATTCTCAGTATAGAGAAGGGAAGCAGGTCTGCAAGTTCTCGCATCGAACATAGGTTAACATTTTGGAACCGCACAAAGCAAACGAACACTGAACAAAGAATAACAACACGTTGAAGCAATTCAAGCTTTTTGGAAAAAAACAACGACGAAGAAGAAAGTNGAAGAATAACAGCATGTTGAAGCAATTCAAGCTTTCTGAAAAAAAAAACAACGACGAAGAAGAAAGTTATAAAACAATAACCAAATGAAACACAAAAAATTTACTTGCACTTGTTTCCGTAGGTGCATTTGCGCGCGTACGGGCACAGCTGAGCCGATGGAGCCGGGTTTCCTTTCGAAAGAAACTGGGCTAGCTTCGGCCCGTGTCGTCCAAGAGGGTCATCCGGTGGCATGAACCTGCAGGATGCTTGTGTGTGGTGGAATAACGGAAATCAAGACTGATCGTCAACTTTCCAAGACAGTGGTCATCACCAGCACCAATAATTGAACCCGTGAAGTTTAGCCATAAATAATGCAACTTTTAAGCGCTAGCAAAAAAATTTTCATTTCTATCACGACAGCAAACTTTCATGAAAGAAACTCGCCAAAAATGAAGAGCGTAGAAAAGAAATTACACAAAGGCACGAACTTTCCATCGACAAACGAGTACATTAGTAGCCTCTGCTCGACAAGCTTCCGATAATGAGGGTTCTCTTTGACAAGGTCACGATACTCGTCGTTACTCACAATGACTGCGTCCTTCTCTTCAGCTGTTTTCAGAATGTAGCGATCATCATGACAAACTATACGACGCCCACCAATTCGTCGAGACGGTGTCCATACCTGAAACAACCTCACAATTGCCGCTATATACGCGCTCTTATCTCATATCCCATTAATCTATATCTCATAAATTTCTGACTACCCACATAACGGCCACCAACAGTAGCATTTCACAGGTACTCAGAAACCGCTTTGCATTAGTTTACGACGATAATGGAAACCTTTACGGTGTATCAGTGTAAGTATGACCGTGAGCAAACAATACATTTTTAAAAAATCTGGGAAAATTTCTAGGCAAACGACCCAATAAAAAACCAACTCAAGTAGATCTTCTTGGCCAAATACTCTTTCAAGAGTTCTAAAATTTAACAAACTCCTTTTCAACACTCACGAAAAATGAAAATCGCACCTCAACCCTACAGCAACATTTCCAGGTGAGAATAGCTGTAAATGTATAGGCACTAATAATCTGAGCCCAATAATTTTCGTAAACTAAGCGAGGATGACTTCCCCGGAAGCATAAACAACATCACATTTCTAGCTACTGTTACAGCAGACAATCTTTACGTTTACGCTATCAAACTTACAAGAACATTCTCCTCGTCAAGCTCAAATAGAATGTGCTGATCGGTGATGGGACAGTCGGAACGAGCAGTCTCGCGGCGAAATTGCGGCACAAAGACGAGAATATCGGTATGTCCCCGATCTCTGAAGAACTGTACGCACTCGCGAATACCCCGACATGAGAACACCTCTTTTCGACCGTGACTGCAAAATTCATACTCACCCCAAATGAATGCCTTTAGGTACTCAATACAAATCATATAGTATTTTACAGAATTAGTTGCATGGCCGATAGTCTACAAGGAAACCAGTGGAAAGCTTGTCAGAAGAGTGGCACAATATGCGCTCTTTTTCTTTGGATCGACCAATATCGAAAACTCAATAAATAATGAAACACGCTTCCATTTTAAGTGAAAATGGACACGTGAAAACCTTCAAAATGTTTAGTCTCTTTCCTCGTGTTTTGTAACGATTTAAGCGGTGTATAATGAGACCCGAGCCGTCACAACAGTCGCGCAATTTCACAGACACACTTTGATAGCTACGCCAAACACAGCACTCTTTCGATTCCCCCATAAACAGCAGCAGCAGCAGCAGCTATATTTACCACTCATCCCCTCTCCCTTGAAAACAAGTAGAGGTCGCTGTAATTCCTAGCCGAGTAAAGGCTAAAGGCCACTTCCTGAAGTAAGGTCGAGAAGTTACTTCCTTCTTGATGGATAAAATGAAAGACGTATTCGGGTAACTAAGAAATAATCAAAACAGGCGATCAACTGAAAGTTTGGTGGAACAGTCTGGCGGATCAATTTTCGCCATACAACTTCCTCCCTCGAGAAACCCAAGAAATCATAAATCCTACTTCTCAATCGTATACCCATCTCTCTAGAAAGTTGAAGAACCAGTGAGCCCAGAACCTTATTAACGCAGGATGCAAATAAATCCATATTTTAAAAAACCTCATGGCTATTCACTTTTAAATGTTTTGGCTTGACATTAAAGCTGCGGATTTCATCCAAACAGATTCGTTAAAACTATGAACGCAGATCCCACCCCACAGTTTTGTTTACGATCCATGAAAATACGGTGCTTCTGAGAATAACATCTTTTCCTGCGATATCTACTTGCAAGAGGGATTTGAAAGCAATAATCAGGTCAGGTGATCACTGCGAAATGTCTGTCACCTTAAAAAGTAGCAAGTGAAATGAAAGACGAAAAGGGTCGAACTTAAATGCGGCCAAACATATTTCACTTGCAGCGCAACGGACCAAATTTCGAATAAAAAACAACGAGAACGCTTACGTCATTGCGATATTCGAGCCATCGATAACAATACTTCTCAATGTTGGAATGATCGTTGATGTGTGCACCACGCTCAGCTTACTACCGCTCTCCGAATACCTTCGCCCCAGTTTAATTAGCTCACTGAGGACCTCGTCCTAAAATGTTTTATGCTTAATGGGCATATATCCATAAACCCCAAGAGGGCTTCATGCTCGTTCTGGCGAAACACCCTGACAAGCAACTGCCAGAAATGCGTAGCTCACAAAAAAATTTGCAAATTCCCTCACCCCAAAACGCCAGGAAACGATTCATTAGCTACACAGCTTCGCACGTACCATGGCAGCTCTTTGTTACATCTCCGATATGCACAGCGCGATAAATCTACATATTTTGCTCAAAAGGCCGAAAATAAGCATGATTAAGTCGGAAAGCAGTCTGAATTATAAGTAGGTCACTCTCAATTTCTACACATTCACTTCGAATGGGTTCGGCTGTTGCACCGCATTTGCATCGCCTGTACGACTAATCCTACGTTGTTGTTGCTTATATTTTCATCACTATTTCGTTGACAATCCTCATTCATGCGGCCCAAAACGGTGACAGAAGAAGGAAGGAGAAGGCAGAAAACATAAAATGCGAATAAATTCAATTGCTTCAACTGCTACGCCTCCCACCAACCACTTATCAATGAACGTATGCAATGAGAAATTAACTGAGGAGAAGCTAACTTGTCCAGCATTAGGCCCAAGTTTTTCAAGGACGATTTGCAGCTGTTCTTCGGTGTATCCGAGTTTCGTTGCGAATTCAACGAGCCGATCATCGGAATATGCAAGCTGAGTGCTATCGTTAGCCAGCGTATCGGATGGTTCACGAGACAATGAACTGTGTGATTCCTCTGAACAGCTCGAATAACACGAGTCGTGCGATTCGAACGTTATCCACTCACCACTGCTCAAAGTATTCACTTGAAAGTTACCCTCGTAAATACAACAATAAACAAAAGCTAACAATGATGTTTTGGAGGTATATATCTGGAAGTGCGTACTTTCTGCAGTAGAAAACAATGAATGAAAACTGCTGACAAAGGCACAACGGTGCAGAGGAAAACGTCGCAGTTGACAAATCGAAAACTGTATTATTCACCTCTTTTTATTTGTACTCCGTTAAGGCATTTTCGTCTCTAAAGCGACACAATTCCTTAAACAACCTCTAGCCAACATGACTTAGTCAACGGAAGAAGAAGCAAACAGTTTCCAGCCTCTTCAAAACCCAAATTCGCGATACCTTCCATTAAAAGCCGTAAAAGCCTTTTGATCGTCTTTGTCTTCGTTTTTTGACCGTACCAACTGTGAGAACACATTAGCTGCCAGGGATAAAACACAGCGAGCTAGATATCGTCAACAGGAGAATAAATAGGGCAAGGAAACATGTAACAGCCCTACCTGAGCATTCACAAAGCACTTTCAGAGTTTCAACTATAGTGGAAAAAACTTGTGAAAAAATGTTTCGCAAGAAATGTTTTCGTATGACCGAACCAGTACACTAAACACTTTTGCAAGAACAGAATAAGACTTCCAGGACCAGCGGATTCTTAACTTTCACATTGCATATTCTTATCTATATCGCCTACTCACTTCGCTTCGCTCCCCCCCCCCCCCNTCGACTCTTCACTAGTTCTTTTTCGATCCCCAATTAGAAAGTTTCTTAGCACAGGATCATCCTTATCCTTGGCAAATCACGACGTAGATGTTTTACTAAGCCTTGAAAAAACCATCCACTGATAGGTTATTTCCAAGAGGTACATCGAACTTTTCAGAAAAAATTCCACGCGTCAACTGATGCAAATATGCTGAATCAGCTTTTCTTCTTTTCCGTAAGCTCTGATTCAGCGAATTGCGCAGTTCTGAAACTTTCCGTTCCGTAGATGGAGACCGAACTTCGCTCGTACAGGAGATTCGCTCGTATGTGCCCATAAATTCTTTTTTTTGGGCATTGAAAATTAGCGCATTTTCGTTAATAATACAGCATCAGTCTAACTCTAGACCAGGTCGAACTGCTGATAAGCAACCTACATAATTAAACAGCCTATCAACATTTCCGTTCACCGAAAACTGAAGAAATGCATGCAGATCAAAATCTTCAAGTGGCGACAGAAATTCGCCGACAGCTCAACCTCATTTTTCTCTACAACATAGAGCAGTGAATAACAGCTCAATCGTATCAAACAAGTGTGAAGTTAAACAAAACTATACGAGTGTTCGCCTCTTATCTGTCGATCGAAAATTTCACATATATTCCCATCGCATTTCTTAACTCTTCTCTCGTGCATCAACATTGTAATACCTCTTTCTGAACGTAACTTATTCGTCAATTATAGCACCATTAAAATGGAAATATTTGAAAGAGAGGATAGGACCTTCACAGAGCATCTTTCTTTTTCTCTTCTCTTTCTATTTAGTTGCGTCCCCACCTGCCTCATCTCCTTTCCATCACCATACTCATATACGCTCTAGAATTTCGTGCAGTTTGAAGCATGGGCTTTTAAATCTCAAATGCAAGCTGTGAGTTCTTGAAATAATCATTTTCGCAATCGATCACATGAAAACAT
>JAARMF010006140.1:0-10030 GCA_022844705.1 Toxascaris leonina
GGTGATAGACGTTCTCCATTTGACTAGATGACTGAAAACCTTCGGTATGGTGACAGGCACCTATAGGTCTTTTACTTGTAAGCAGATGATTGGAAAAGGTAAAAACGAGGACAGTGAGTTCATCTTTCAGCTGGCACCAGAGTTCAGAAGGCTTGCACGCAATGTGCGTCAGCGTTCTCAAGAGGTGCAGTTCGGTACAGTAGACTGCGATGCATATCGGCAATTGTGTATGAACAATGGCGTGAACTCCTACCCAACGATTCGCCTCTTCCCGCTCGATACAACACAATTGCCGATGTTTGTTTTGTTTTTGCACTGTGTACTTTCTTTTTCTTCAGCTTCACCTGTAACCAGTCTCACTGTCAGTCAGTGTTAAAGTGGTTTATGAGCATGCATAGGAGCTCCTTCGGAAAGGCATTTTTCAGGAAATCGGAACCCGAGCTCGCAGAATACGGAACCTGAGCTCCAAAAGTCAGGGTGGCCGCGTCAGTAGGAACTGCGCTAACTTTTTACACATTTTTAGTTCACGCTGTTGCACCTTTCCGCCAAGAGTTCGTGATATTGGAAGTTCGTAAAAAGTGAGCAGTTGCTAAATCAAGCAGGTTGTTATGCAAGTGAGAGGGAATGTCAGAAATCCCACTCACTATATCCTGAAGTGTAAACGGTAGAAGGATTTACCTGTTGTTATCCCACAGTGGGAAATTAGCCTCATCCCCAGTTGACATTCTAATGTGATTGCTTCCAGTGATTATCCGATAAACTGGTGGCGTGACCATGGCTCTATGCAGCGATGGCTGAATGAATTCCTTCCTTCAAAAGTGACCAGAATGGGCAATGAATTCTATACGAGAGTGCTCGATGATAAGGAACCATGGCTAGTGGACTTTTTCGCACCGTGGTGCGGCCACTGTATTCAGTTTGCGCCTGTCTTCGAACACATCGCTGAGGTTTGTGACTTCAGTCCTTTGAATTCCTATTGTTTACTCGATGAAGTTATTTCCTTGAAAGTTTGCTGTTCTCGATTGAAGTACTTTATAGCAACTGTGAAGTATTCGAGGATCTTGGGAAAGCTTCCATGTGCATCTCTGAGCTGAAACTGAACTAGGCAGTAGAGAAGAGTTCTTGTTGTATATTCGACTTTGGTGTGGCAAGTATGTAGGCGGCTCGTCAACTGTGCGGCTTACGGTGTCTCTTTTACCCTCCCTGTACCTCTCTCCCTTCTACTTCCACTCTTCTCAGGCAGCGTTTGCTTACTGGAAAATGTCTGTTGCTATGATCCTTTGAAGAAGTGGAGGGAATGGAAATACGAATTTAGATATTAAATAATGCATACGTTGAAGTGCATCTGAGCCGTATCCCGTGGTATTTCGAATGGGCAGTTTGAGGAGATATTCACAGTAGAGTTGCATCAATATCATTTACCTTTTTCGTTTCGTTAGGGTGTGCACCTGAATGAGCTATTTAATTTGATATTCTAACGTTGAATTATGATTGCGTAATCAGCTTTTCAAATTTTTGGGCAGTAAAGTGCAAACAGCTGTGAAATTTCAGAAATTTTGGAAGGGCATTGCCCACCATCGTCGGGCACTGCCCTTCCAAAGTGTTGGGTGAATCATTTCAAGTTGGGAAGTTACATGTTTAAGCATCTCTAGTTTGCTATGAAAGGCATTTTGGTCGTTGAAGCAATCTTGCTTGCTAGCGGCTTCATTTTTCTCAACTGTTTGTTGAGGTCTCAGCAAGTTAATGAGAAATACTGTTTCTGAGAGCAGTTTAATCTATTGAAGGTGCTAGATGGGCGCGTCAAGCTAGCAAAAGTCGATTGCGACCAATGGCCTACCATCTGTCAAAGTGCGGGTATTCATGCATATCCGACATTACGTCTTTATACGGGAGCCAGAGATGGAGTTCGCCAGACCATCACTGGAATAGCAGTAAATTCGCAACAAGTCCACATCATCTTACAGGTTGTCGAAAAGGAACTCAATGAAGTGAAAAAACTTTTCAAAACTGAGCTTTAAGTTCGTTTATTTATGTGCCTGCTGATGATCTTCACATAATTCGTTAATTGTTGTTCCCTACCTGTTCTCAGTTGGATTGTTGTTGTGAATTGAACACATTCGCAAGTTCATTTACAGTGCTTAAACGTTTATCTATGAGGATTCTCCACGTTGAACATGACCTTGCTGAAAAAGCATGTATTTGTTGCAAACATGAGGTTTGGAGGCCCCTCATATCGTTGAGACTCATATCCTGTAAGTGACTGCTATGTTGCTCGATAGGTAATGATCTTGAACTTTTCCATAAAAAAGCGGGCGAGAAGGAATAGGTTCATCAATATTTCTCAACTTCTTTTGAAACGTTTCGATTCGGAGATTGCGTAGAACTTCAGTTGGATTGTTTGATCATTGAACAGGGCAGGAAAATTTGTTCAGAGGTCATTCTCTTTAGTGTTATTTATAATTTGAGGTTGGGAAGGGCGTAGTGGTGACGGAGAAAGGAGTGACAATGACCACCATCAAAGATCGATGCCGTATATAAAAGTACATAAATGAAGTGACATCGACTTTTGATGTTGGCAGTGATATGCAATAACTGAACTCAATGATACTGATGGGAGGTGCGCTAATGGCTGTATTGAAGAAGAGCATTAGAGCCAAAATGCGGCTGAGTCGATTGAAATGTTAAGAAAGGGTAACTCATCCTTTGAACAAAAAATTTCTGAATATCTCGGTTGTGAAGGGATATTGTAGTACAAGTAACGACGATAACCCCATGTTCTGATAGGGAACCTTTTTGGTTAATTACTTGGAGTGGCACGTATGCAGGTTAATTTTCAGTTGAGATTGTCGGCATTGGAAATTTGTTACAGCCAGATAGAGGGAGAGGGGGCTTTCGAGAAATCGTTTGGTTTTGATTCTGATCGACGTGATGTCAAGCCTTTATCAGAGGGGGAAAAAGTTGTGAGGCTTGAAGCTTATACCAATTTCCACAGTATCTGCTAATCTATGAATCTTCAACTCTACAGGTAGTTGTAATTGCTGCAGTGAGCTGGTCAAACCCGTTGATTTGACAGTAGGTTGATGAAAATTGATATTAAAATAATTCTTCGAAAGTCTGTTCTCTCTCTTTCTCTCCTCCCTTCCCCCTAAACATTAATGTTTGTAACTAGAAAATTTTGCGTCCTTTGCCGAAATGCAATTGATAACGAAAGGTGCTTGTGCAATTCCACACATTTCGATTTTTTTGGAATCTCGTCTATGTTTTTGTTAGGAATTAGCTGCTCATTGTCAGTGTTGTTTACAATATGGTTTGTAGTTGTGTCGTAGGTTGAGATCCTCCGTCAGTAAAAGGAGGTTCGTGCATATCTTCCATCTCCACGTTACGAATTCTGAAACCACTCCACTGCTGTTTTCGGAACGTTCAAGAAACAGCCGACCGTTCCCTTGTTTTTACTGGTCAAAATAGATTGCGCAGAGATGTTGTGGTTTCCATGATTGCCTCTTAACGATCAATTATATCAATTAAGCTAAAACAGCAACCATTTGTCTGACAGGTTGACATCTAATGGTCAGACTTGAAGCTAGCAGATACTGTTGTAGAATACGTAATCTTCAGCCACCACTAACTATTTCTAGTCGACAATGCAAATGGTTTGATTTTATTTCAATACGTCAGCAAGTCGCCTAAGTCTCTGTGTGATTTTGTTTTGTCACTGCTGTTTTTATTTGTTTGTTAATGATTTATGATTTCTGTCAACCGTGCAATCATAATTTGTCAGATCGGTCAGTACTTTATGATTTCATCACATCGATTTTTATTGGATTGTATCACATATCCAGTGGCCTTGTTCATGTTTTCGCCATGCGCAGCTTTCATCTCCTATGTGATATCGGTTGAGTTGTCCATCTTCGCAAGACATCACATTACGCTCGAAGGCATCAACATGATGTGATGTTGGGTAGCCGCATTCATCCATAGAGGAAATCCCATAAGTCGATGTTTGTTAATTGCTCAGTGAGAATTGTTGCATAATTATGAAACAATCCATTGCTCGCGTTATTTTCTTTGTTCACACAATGCCAACTGAGAAATATAGCACATTTCTAATATTGTGACAGCTTCGCAGCTTCTTAAGAAATTAGCATTTTGTGGATCATTTACGTTGCTTGTTCGTCATCTTTTCATGCTGCAAGCAACGGAGGTCGCAAAAAAAGTTTCCGCTGCGCCGTATGCGACCGTGTCCATTACTTCATCTTGACACCTTGAGAATGCCCGAAATGCGAGCATCATAGTTGACTGTTGCCATCATTTTAAAACTAGACTGCCGCGAGACGTACCTATGCATTACCATAAAAAACATTCATAGTTGATTTGGCCGGAACGCGGCTTCTTTGCTGCTCCAGTGCAAAAGCAAGCAGTCAAGGAGATATTTGATGCATATGGCGGAGCGAAATCAAATGCTTTTTGCGAATGAATGCGGTGACAACATAGCGAAACGTGATTTCGTTTAGCAGTAACCGTAATGATTATCCTTTTGAGGGGATCGTGAGATTCGGGACGCTGTTGAAAAAAGGACAAAGCGAGTCGTTTCTAGATTCCAACGTTTGAGGTCTAAGACATGGGTGTGGTACACGGAGTAGAACGCTCTTTGAGGCTATGCGAGCCTGAGTTTTAAGGCAAAACGAGTAAGTTCCCTCACTGCTAGGCGGCGGGCGTATTTACAACGAGATGGGTGAAGCTTTCGATGCAGTTGTTAAGCGCTATATCTACTTATTATTACAGACGCAGTATAAATCACTGGTGAGCATTCGGGAAGTATGCGGATCTTTGGCGCAAATATAATTACAGTCGGTTGGTTAATTTATTGGGAGTTCCAAGAAATACATCTTTGGTTTTCACATTTCAGAAATCGTGTAGGACGTGGACATCTGCATCGTCGACGGCATACATTCAGCTGATCTCGGGCATGCTGGATCCACATGGATGCGGATCCTCACGATCTTGCTTTAAGCACGGCCGCCGCTAAGGTCGAAAATGCGCGAATAAATTTTTCGAGGCCCCTTCTATCGAAGCATATCCCGAGGCATATCTTCTGATCATTCTGTGAGAATTAACATTCTAAAGTAGCGTATGGAGATCGATGACTGCACGCTCAACAAAACTACAAAGAATCTGCAAAAACGAGACGCATCATCGAGTCAGTCGACCCCGTTGAATTTGTTTGGTTGACTGTAACAGCACGGTCATATCCAAAAACTCTGGGCATGAGGTGTCATTTAGCCATCAGATGTTGGGGTAATTTTGAATGCAAATGAAGCGGCCCATTGTGGGCGCATTGTAAAGATGGGCAGTGGCAGGATGACCCATAGAAACGCTAGCAATTTTAATTTAGCAATGAAAGACAAATTTGCTAACAGTGTTAATGCACATAACCTTATAGAGGAAGTATGAGGGGACAGTTGAAAAGAAAAGGAAATTTATGCGCAAGAAATTCGTTATTTGAGACCATGCTGAAGATGACGAGACTTAAGTGACCCATTCTTCATGAAGGCATTTTGTTTCACCTAGAAGTAATGATACCGGAAGTGTTGGTGTGCAGCCAATATCGTTAGCAGTTGCAGATTTTTTTTTTGCTTGCCACCGAGAGAAGAGGCTTGCATCGCATTTTTTAAATGAAGTGTGCAAAGAAGTGGGAACACTCGAAAACGAACGGTAATCAGTTTTGTACTATATTTTGAGAACATATCTTTTTGATGAGCAGTGTTGAACCAAAATTGGAACCTCTTTCAAGGCTCCGAGAATATCCGCTGAGGAATATTCCAACATTGTTATGAAAGATGCTTGCTGTCCACTGCCTCCTCTCGCAACGTCTTAGACTGTAGCTGCTGATGTTCTGAAGTCATTTTTTCGAACTTTTCAAACTCTGCGGTAACTATTATGTCCATTTTGTCAATTGCAACGCAAATTGCAGTTGTTTGTTTTCGCAGACGTCTACATCCCTCTGATAGAACTTGCGATGGCGACAGCATAGCTTGATACGGAGATTGTGTAGGCCAAATTTCGTAGAAGAACAACTGTGCTATCCTGTGGAAGGCAATGCGTCGTATGATGTTCTCTCTGCTGGTCGCCTAATTGCCGTCAGCTTTATTTGTCGCTGGGATCTACCTTGCTGCAATGAGCGGTGTTTTTTTCGCTGTCTCACTGCATTGTATACGGTACCGTCAAGATTTCGAAGGGATTAGGTGGTTTGCATTTTTAAGTGATGAGCAGTTTGCAGTTTTTGGGAGCTTTAAGTTAGATAGTTGCATATATTGGGATAACTTATGAAAAGTTTCGCTTACTTAGAGGTGCAATGTGCTTTCGTGCATTTTCGAGAGAAAAGTAAGGTTATTATTTATGTGATGTGCGGTTCGGATCGGGCATCCGAAAACAATGGTGGCGTATAGGTTTGCGCAGAGGTTTAGCAAAATGGGGCGGAAGATAATGCGAAGGACGTGTACATTTTGGAGAGATCGCCTGCAAACTCAGAGTGGCCCACAATCATCTGTTGCTTTTTGATGCATGACAATTTCTACAATTTGCCGTGTCGCAAGTTAACAAATGTTTCGTTCAAACATCGTATGCCGCCCTGTAATAATGCCAAATTAGATTCCTATTTGAAGACAACACCTATTTTAATCTGCCTTCTAATCACATTCACATCCATACCTTTTTGCATTCTGATGTCTGAGCGGAGCTCCCTCCATGTTCACTGAGAGATTCTTTCAGGTGTATCAGAGATCAGAGAACACTTCAGTTGCTAACAAATCGGCTCCAGTTTGTCACAATCAAGTTGTTCATATAGTGCGTCACTCGGCTGCGCTTTTGGTATGTCTGTCTTCAAAAAGCATTTTAGAAAGCCACTGTTACCATGAACTGTTGCAATAGGTTCGTAGCAAAAATACTTTGCAGTCATTCTAAAGAACCACTTGGGTGCTGACAGAAACGAATAAGGAAGAATATTTGTGAAGCAACGAACGTCGATGATTAGAAATGGTCCCACTTTCGAAGGGTATGACAACTGTCGGCAGTGCGTGCTTTCTGATGAATTTTTGAATGCTATATGTTGCGACGCGTGAAATAAATTTTTTTGAGGGTTTTTTTTGAAAAATAAAAATTTTTGAATGCTATTCAGTTTTTGAAGTTCTCTGATTGCACGTTATTTTGAAGCTTCTGTGAACTTTCCGTTGACACAATATGGGTAATATCACAATTATTGTCCTAGGATGACTGAATGGGGAAGATAAATGAAACTGCTGCTCATTAAAAGCTCCGCTAAGAGATTTGTTCGTACTTCTATTGTCTAATTGAGGAAATTGGTATGAATGTGTGCAGTAGGATGCCTTTTCAAAAGCGCATTGCGGCGATTTCATGTTTGGCGTAGGTAGCATACACCTGTGCCTATGAATTTGTCCAGAAGTTTCAACGCCTAAACCACTGAAGCTACAGCTGCGAAATTTGCTATACATCGTCTACCTCACGATCAGTACCACAATTCGCATTAATGTATAAACTTTGAAGTAAGATAGAGATTTTTAAGAGTGTGAAGAATTCAGTTGCCTTTTGCACCGTTCCAATTGCACCAATGACAGCTCTGCTTTACGTAGTGATGCTAGCTCAATCGACTTTTTAAATTGCAGTCGCATTCAGTATATGAGGTTTTAAAACATGTCTTTCAGTAGACTAACTACGTCCCCTAGGTACTACCTAATTTGATTGGTCAACTAGGCCTAGAATACGCTTCCCACTTCCACGACCACCCGGTACCACAAAGTTGGGTAATCAAATCATAACATACATTACCGGCGTTAATACAAACCGATGGCTTGAACTGTGAGCAGACACATGGACATCATGAATCAATAAAGCGAAGTCTGATGCGGCTAAGTGCAGCTGGGATTTTAGAATTACACTGATGTAGTTATGAGCGCAATGCTAGGGCAGGATAATAAGGCTTCTGCATATCAATGCCGAGAATAGGCAAAAAGAATGAGTGAGTAGCTTGAAAAATACGGGTCCAGACGAGCAAGAAAGGGAAGAGTGAAAAATTTAAAACTATGGCCTCTGCTTAGCCACCCATTGGATGAGATAGCACGGCTGCCGTGCCTTAAAACTGACTATCGCAATGTTGTGAGCTGCTGCCTCGAGATGCAATTCGGGTCTATAGCGACGCAATAACCCATCGGCCTTTTTTCGCACAAGTGGAGCTCCAGTTAGTTTGTCTTTTGTGTGGCTAATGGAGGGAAGTGTAGAAACGCATACTTGTATCGCACTTTTAGATTCTTGTAATATTTGCGGTCGAATAAAAAATGGGTAGAAGGAAAGAAGCGGATCAGGCATGACCACAGCTTTCACCTCTGGTTGGCTTTACAAGTTGTTTGCTGGATTTGGATGTAGTTAGTGAAGTGCTATCGCTCGTAGGTTGTTTACACGGCTTATTCACTGGAATCGTTGGACATGCTTCGGGAATAGTGTTGGGTTCATATTATCGCCAAGATCTGTGGACGGATCATACTTAGGGCTGCGATCAACAAACATCTTCAGATAAAGCCGTACGCTCAAGATGAGCGCCGCGAGAGGCTGCGTTTCAACGCGATACCGAACGTGAATTCGCTCCATTAGTAATATCTGAGTGCTTTTCCGTGGATGAAAGTGGCAACTATTGGGCCGGTGTTTGTCTATCTATGTTTGAGTCTCTTTAGGTGCTTTTTTGCATTCAGTGGTGCTGCCAGTTTGATTTTGTGTTATGTGTGCTTGTTAGCGATCTTAACTGATTGCATTTTCAAGGGAATTGTTTAATTTCCTTCGCGCCTTTAAGATGCAACAGAGGTTATGTGAAGGCATTGCTTATTTTATAATGCCACTGCGTTTGTTTTTCACGTGTTTCTGATCGTCACTTCCGCCCAACGGGTTTTGCTTTTGCTTAGGTATCCCAAAAAATACGCGTATCACGAACCTTTCAGTGTTCTGCTCTCATTTTTCACCCAATGAGAATTTTTTTTTTGCAAATGCCGTTTCATATTTTCCGGTTATCAAATATCGATCGTTTCCTTCTCAAACTGTTTTATGTTCATTTTCAATGTAATTGCTGATAGTGTCACGACGAAGAGGAAAATAGATGCTCCCTGCTTTCCTTCTTCTCAAATACTTTCTCGTTATAATCGTATGTCTGCGGTAATAAAACATTCATTTGCTTCTCAAATGCTGTTGTTCCCGAGGCAGCGATATATAAAGTGCGCTTCGTGTTACGCGTGCTATTGTGACTCAGCAAAACCAGAACGAAAGTTTTATCAAAAAGCAGCGGGCGTATATCGTGAGCGCAAATATTGAAAGGCTCACAAATTCATCGAAGATTTCGATTCCGTTTGAACGCATTTTAGACAGTGTTTATCGTTTACTTCATTAGCAACGAGCATTGAACAAATCTTTGAGTTCTTTAGAGCGTCGATAGCTTTCACGCAGTTTGCTCATAAACGAAACGCGGAAAGAGACGCTGAAATGTTTGTTTTAGTGTGATGTCAACAGAGGTGTTAGGCGCACTTCAGAGACTTTACTCGTCTCGAGGCGTTCGTCCAAGTCGACATCGGCCGATAAGCCCATTTTGCTGGATACGCCTGTCTCACCGCACTATTTAGTTGCTGTAGATGCATCCGCGCCAAACAGCACAACGGACGCAAGCAGTTTATGCTATACACCACTTGCATTATTAATCCATGAATACCGCAATCGTGCTAAGGCGTATTTCGTTATTCTGCTCGTTTGGCGTACTTGTTATCGGCGGCTGTCTAGCAAGTAACGCTGAATATCAACTTTACAGGTTAAATTCTTTCGATTTCTTCGATCAAAACACCTTTCCAAGCTTGTCTTTTCCTCGAAAATTGCTTCTGAAGAAAATAGATAGCGCTTCTAGTGGGATGTGATCGGGCGACCATAGGAAGATGAATAAAGTGTCGTGCTAGAAACAACTATTAACTAAATGCATAGTTCATAC
>JAARMF010006141.1:0-10026 GCA_022844705.1 Toxascaris leonina
TCATCGTTCATGTTTCCCGAATTTGAGGAAAGGCAGGTAGGAGGAGATATATCTGATGAGGTAAAACATGTGCCCTATCAAGGAGGTGATATACCTAATCAGGTAGGACATACATCTAGTCACTTACTTATCGCACAGGTAGAAGGCATATCTAAACACTTACTTAAGAGGAGGCGCATTTATCGTGATGTGTCCGATAATTTGATCTTTACATCATTGATTGCTTTTAGAAATCATTAGTTGAGAGCACTTTTTTTGAGGAGTATTCCAGGTTGATCCTGAAAGAAAGCTTTATTTACGTCGCGAATTCTTTGGCTTCATCTGGAATTCTTTTGTTTTGTGTCATTGTTATAGCAATCAGAAGAAATTTATAAGGAAAATGAAAGGATTTCAATGGGATTTTCTTCTCGGACATAAGTGATGCCCATTTTCATCGTTGCCATAATTTTTCTCATTCCTCAAGCTATATAGACAACGTACGATCATAAAGTTTGTTGTGTTGCTATTGAGAGTGTGTTCGTTGTTCCTTAGCGTCTAATAAGCTATCCTTTATGTAAATAAATGAAAAGCAAATAAGAAAGCTAAAGCATATAAACCCCCTTCCTAGTTCACTTATTGCAGCAATCGATTCTATCGTACCAACCGCTTTCAATTATAACGAGCAAATGATCAACCGCTCACTAAAATGCGTTTTTTTTTGTTTGTCTAGTTAAATCAATTGAGCCATCTTCATCGAAGAAGATAAATCTTGTTCAGGGAAATTTTATGTAGAGTGCTCTCTCAGGTGTCTTTGATCGCTTAAAGAATTGCAAAATATTTTTTAAGACGAAGGTATTTTATATCTTACAGCGTGCATATTTCTTTCGAAGTTGATGAAGTGGTTTGAAAATTCATATATGGAGTGATCTTATATCAAAGAGCATGCGTCTGAAGTTTTTAATCCTAGTCACGTTATTATTTATTTATTTATTTAGTTTGTTTGTTGCTTATTAATTATTTAATTAATTAATTAATTTATTTGCTTATTTATTTGTTTATTTATTTATTTATTTGTCTGTTTATTTGTTCATTTGTTTACTTATTTATTTATTTATTTATTTATTTATTTATTTATTATTTTATTTATTTATTTATTTATTTATTTATTTCACTGCTTTGAGAATTTTTTTTTTCAAAACAATGCAATGAGTGTTGGTTAGAAAGAGTTGACTAGTCGAAGCATTTTCGACGAATGTGACGATAATGTGTGCATTTCTGAGGAGGTCATCGCATGGTTCAATAACGCTCATAAACTATGGAATCATCGAAGCATAAGCATATGATGTGTTCCATTTGGGTCGTATCGGTTACCTGTCGGTGTTCATGTGTTCCCTCCTATCTGAGGCGTTGTGGAGCTCATTCGTCAGTATAATTGCCCCATTCGTCGGCCAACGGCACCACATGGATCAATGTGAATTAAATCACGCATCACCTAATCTTATACAATGCATCTTTCGACCATAGCCCAAAATCAAACACAAATTCCAGTTAGCTCTTAATCCTCATCTCTCTTCAAATAATCAAATTCCATCATATCACTGATAGGTGCTAAAATTTCATGAACTTGACCTCCAAAATTCTCTAAGCATGACCTCCAAAGTTCTATGGGGGTGACCTCAACGAATGATCATATTGAAATAGAAAAACACCTTGCACTAGAATTGGAATATCGTAGTGATAATAAGGTTTTGTGTTACTACTGAGTATATCAGGTTTCTTTGACGAGCAAATATAGTTGCTTCCGGTGAAATGTTTTGTTTATAATAGACAAGAGGAATGGTGCTTTTGATATTAAGAGCGCTTCATCAAAATTAATTATTTGTTTATTCGTTTATTTACCTACTTATTTATTTATTTATTTATACTGACTAATCACTTTATTTATTTATTTGTTTATTTACATGCTTATTTGTTTATGTGTTTATGTATTTATTTATTTACTTACTTATTTATTTCCATGCTCCGAAATAGAAAAGCTTACAAACGAGTATGTGCATGAACAGCAAGAAGGAGCAATTTGTTCAGACAAATATTGGTCAATTTTGCTCCAGCCGAGCCCTTAATTAATACGATTTTATTGTGCTTATATGAAAGGAAATTAGCCAATTTTCAGTTGTAAATTCGACATTATATTCTTCGGCGTATAGATTGTTTTGATGAGAAATATTTTCGTATTCCTTCCACTCTCTAGCAGTTTGCTCTTCAACTGCTCAAATGCTCCATGGGGATCACAGGCTGAGACCGGAAGCAGCCAAGCTTTTCATCCCCCTCCTCCACTCTCCTCCCTCCCCCTGCCCAACCCCTTCCCAAAGAAACCAAATTCGAGGCTATGGCCAAGATGATAAACAAAATTTGGGATAAATGTTTTACAGACATTGATTAGGATAGCGCAATTATTTTTGTGCGATTTTCATGACACCCTAACCCGCATTATTTCCACTTCAAGTATTTGTCGCTAGCTATCTGCTTACAACTTGCTTACGTCTGCTTACATCTGCTTTGCTAGCTATCCTAATTTCGTAGCGAAAGATTTTCTCGATATAATCCTTGAGCGTAAGATCTACGCTCTTTGAAAATCATCGCTTAATAAGATCATTATACCACATATAAGATCATTATACCACATACCTATAGGCTTCACAAGGTTTATATGCTTGAGTTTCTTCATAGATGAATACACTAAGGTATTTATATTCGTTCAAATCGAATAACATCATCTATCTATAATACGTACTTATCGACTAAATCATCCTTTATTAGCTTTGACTTACAAATGCTTCTATTTCTCGCTTGCTTTATGGTTCCTCATCCAATCGTGGTTAACTGAACAGATCATCCCCATCATTATGGGAATTCTATTCGTAAGTCAGGTGTTATTGCAATGCTTGTCCACTCGTTTATCGCTAATATCTTCTCGATGAGTTGTTATTGAATAGCTGCAACAGCAAAAAAATTTCGCTATGTATACGTTGTAATACATATGTGAGTTGATTCAAAGATGTATTGTGCATCTCCGCAATACTAACCACCTGATGTCATTCCGATCCGTCCACTTCCGGTGTGGTGTAGGATCGATGATTTCTCTGAGAGCAAATACGATCATATTTTATTATCCGGCTGGATGGCTAATAATTTTGCACTGGATATATATTTGTCACCAAATCCGTCGTTTGAAATCTGATAGTCATCATTGAGCCAATGAAAACGTGTAATATTTTATGCCGGAGTATGTAGATGGGAGCAAGCAAGCATGTGAATATGCCTGCTAAATTCTATACAAGAGTGTGCCAATTAAATGGCGTGATTGAATTTTATGTTTTTTCAAAGATTAGATTTAGTAAGTTTTCTATATTTATTATTTTACAAATTTGTTTATTATAAGTTTCGGCGGAAATTTTATTTATAAGCTTAAAAGTTTGCATGTTTACAAGCTTACTAGCTAAAAATACTCTGCACAATTTTTCTTCGTCTCCAGAGGGTACTCATTGATCACTTAGAGATAGTCGAAAATATCTACTAATATGGAAGTGCGGTGACAACGAAATTCTTCTGATGAATGCTCCTCTATACGGGAATAGCCGGGATCCAACCTGTAAAATTAAGCTTGAATTGAATATACCTGTCTTATACATATTTCTATCATTTGCATACGCTTCACAAACGATTGGCCGACCGCTAATGGCTATGTTTCAAGTAATCCTGCGGATTAGTGTTTAGCAAGATAGCCGAAAAGATACCCGTGGGGATAATTCTAGAAATGCGAGAAAACTCCGATAGTGATCTCCGTCGGATATGTGTTGTCAGAAACCGCTCAAATTTACTGAAAATTATGTGACATTTCCCCGGGAAAACTTCGAAACTATTGGCAAAAAGTTCAAAACAATTGCGCAAGAATGCCACAGCAATTGGCGTGATTTCCACTTTTGCATCCACCCTTTCCGCCTCCCTCTCCCCCCTCCCCCCCCCCCCCCCCCCCCCCCCCCCCCCCCCCCCTCCACTCCTTCCCCATCCCTATTCAGTTGCCTCCAATCAAAATTATGGGGATAGTGCCTCCATAATTTTGATCAATTCAAGCACTCGAATTTATAGTGAGAGCCGATTTCCATCATCTATGCAATCGTTTCGATGGGGCACATTTTAGAAGATTCTATAGCATATCTATAGATTGTACTCTCTTTAGCACACATTTTTGCTCCCTTTCTTTACCCGCTCATTATTGAGTCCGCCTTTTCGATGATGAGCTCTTTGATAAATAAGTTAACGAGCTAAAAAATGCCAGCAAATTTGTGTAAATTGCAGATTTTTTTTTCTGAAAAATTTCCCAAATTTTTTCTTCTGAAATTGGAAATAATTCTCATCGATTTCGTTTCAAAAGAAAGAAAAAAAGAGATTATTTTCCACTAAAATCAAATATTGTTTTTTATTTAGTTTTATTTTTATTTGCATATTTACAACGTTCTATTGTAAATATCTGATGAGAATTGTTGTCACTCATAAAGTTTATGAGTGACATTTCGGCTTATTGCCAATATTACAAAATGTGCAACAATTGTACTTAAATATATAAGTGGAGAAATTTTTTCTTAACAAAAATGAGAGAGCGCTAAACGAGGGAACGAAACAATTTCTCTGAGGGAGCAGTTTTTTTTTTTTTTTGCTTTTTTTGAGACATTCTTTTTCACATTTCTTACAATACATTTCCTTCATGTTTTTATGTCTATCTCTTTTGCTTTGTTTGAGGCAGAAATGCTTTCGACATCTATATGTGAAGTGATGGTTTCATAGTCGATGATATAGAGGATGCGATAATAAGTTGAGCTATTGAGCATTGCAATATGCAATATGCAATGCAAAGATGCAATATTTATCGAATTGAATGAACGCAAAAATGTGTTCAATCAGCTGAGGATTTAGGTAGTTTCGAGCAGATTTTATTAATTAATTAATTATTTATTTATGCATTTTATATCATTTATATATATATATATATATATATATATATTTATTTATTATTTATGCATTTTTTCTTTCTTTGTTTGTTTATTTATCATTTTGAAGTACTTTTAATTTGGCACTCTAGAAGACTCCTCTAAAATTGTGATGAGATAGCTAATGAAAGTGGCCTAAGTAAGTCGCTCATTAACTCCCACCCCCCCCCCCCTTCATTCATTATTTCAGTATAATTTCAGTATTAATTTTCTTGTACCAAATAAAAGAAAATGCGCATCATTGATGAGTTCCAATTCCGACTCAGTGTGGCAACTTTTTAGTGACTATACTAGTGCTAGTGTCTTCATATCAGGCTCCTTTTTTTGTATTATTGATGAAGATTGTATGAAAATCCCGAACGATACTGAAGTGTTCATTGCTGCAAAGTGATCACAGCAGTGATGTATATTTATTTATTGTTGATATTAGCGAATACGTCAACTGCTAGGTAGTGCTCAACAAATATCCCTAGAAAATGATTGAATAATTGCTGATGAATCACTTTTTGCTTAAAACAGCTTAGGCCAATTCAATCGTTCGAAGAAAAAATGCGCTATCAGCTTACAAATATCCGTGAATTGTTTGTGCTATGCGCCTATCCGAACTTTACTTCATTTCTTTATTCGCCCACTTTCAATTGATTCTTCTTGCTGTACGATTGCTTGAATGCTTTTTTTTGCCACTATAGAAAGTGTAATTTCTTCGAGTCCCAATGGTCGAATTTTTTAGATGCTGTATGAGAGAAAAAAGATTTTTTGAAAGCAAATATATATATATATATTTATTTATTTATTTATTTATTTATATTTATATTTTTATTTTTATTTATATATACATACGTATATGTCCGAGAGGGTCTGCAATCAAGGAATATGCAGGAATGCCATAGAAATTATTCCTTTACAATAATAATATTTATTCTCTGTATTAACATCACTTATCACTCGCCTTCTTATCATCACCCCGGCTTGCGGTCTTTGCAAAAACAATCAACTTTCCTTCAACGCACTATATTCTTTTAGTCGTTATTACTTTCCAAAAAAAACGCTACACTACATAGTGATGCTTAGAGAATGTGGTAAAAATTGCGGCAAGCTTAACGTTGAATGCTGTAGCACGTCGCGTTCTTTGACTCTCTTCATTCATCGTTTCAATCCAACTCCACTAGCTGCTAGTCGGACAGCCGAACCGATCGAACAACCAACCAACCAACCAACCAGCCAACCACCCAATTCACATCAGTCAATCGAGCGAGCATATTTGCTGCATCTATTGAAGTGCTATGCATTTTCGGCGATCCGCTCAACTCTATTCAACGTTCATCCTATAGCGGCACTTTTATTATACACTCGATTTTTCCGTAACCTCTTTCGGATGAGTGCCAGATTTAGTGAGTTGAATATTTTTTACGGCTGCGTTTTATGTACCCTTTACAGTACCTCTTCCTTTGTTTGCAATACTCAAAATTTATTTCCCCCCAAAAAAATACAACGTTTGTACTGCTGATCCCTATTGTTCGCTTATCACTAACTTTACAGCGTAGTTTTGCATATGTTACAATTTCACGGCATATAAATGTAGACATAAATATAAATATAAATATAAATGTAAATATAAATATAAATATATAAATATATAAATATATAAATATATAAATATATAAATATATAAATATATAAATATATAAATATATAAATATATAAATATATAAATATATAAATATATAAATATATAAATATATAAATATATAAATATATAAATATATAAATATATAAATATATAAATATATAAATATATAAATATATAAATATATAAATATATAAATATATAAATATATAAATATATAAATATATAAATATATAAATATATAAATATATAAATATATAAATATATAAATATATAAATATATAAATATATAAATATATAAATATATAAATATATAAATATATAAATATATAAATATATAAATATATAAATATATAAATATATAAATATATAAATATATAAATATATAAATATATAAATATATAAATATATAAATATATAAATATATAAATATATAAATATATAAATATATAAATATATAAATATATAAATATATAAATATATAAATATATAAATATATAAATAAATATAAATAAATAAACATATATATACGTTCAGTGGAAAAGTTTTTTATTACTTCTACAATTATTATAAAATACGCTAATTCTTCATATAGTCGCGCCGTGAATTTAACTGCAAAGCCGTTTAATTTATTGCTTTATTGAAGTAATTTGGCACCCATAGATCAATTATATCTTAGTAGTAATAATCAGAAAATGGTTCTTCCGGGGTTCTCAACCTTCATTAAAGATTTCCTTCATCCTTTCCTCCATTCTTCCATCGTTTCCTTTGTCACGAAGTTCTCATTCCTTTCACTCATCACGAAGTTGTCATCCCATTGTTGTAGTGGATCACTAATATTCCTTCCTAACTTGTTGTGGATCACCTACATTCCTTTATAACCTCTTTGTGGATCATCTATATCTCTCCCTGACCTTATTGCGGATTATCCATAAGCAATACGTTAGCATAACTTTAGATTTCAGTAGGTGCAAAGCTTTTGGAAATCATTTTCATTTTTTCATTTGAGCAGTTACTCATTCGACGCTTATCATTCAAAAACGTTAGTGGTGACCCATATGGTCGACATCTGAGCACACTCGATTTCCTTGCATCATTTGATCGTTTACTCGTCCTGATGGTCATGTAAGTGCAATCCTGAAATTTCAATGTGATTAGCTCGTAGTTTAACGGCTCTTTCTGTGTTCATGCAAAGAATTCGCTTTTTTATACTTCATAGAAATTCCAGTGGAAGTGGCCTTATTATTATTATCATTATTATTATTATTATTATTATTATTATTATTATTATTATTATTATTATTATTATTATTATTATTATTATTAGCTTTCTGCGTTATTTCTGTGCAAATCTTTTACTTATTATTGATGCTTAGAAATCCCATTTAGATGGTCTTTTCGAAGAGTTTTTGCAGCTTTATTGTATTTGTATTACTTCTAGCTAGCATTGCTTTAGCACGATAATAATTGTGTATGATGTGGCAATTAAGTTGAAGTGAAATGAACTCATTTCTCATTATTGAAATCATCTTTGTGCATATCTATCATAATTTTCTCTCATCGTCGTTCGATTTTTTTTTCATTATCTATAGCTCCAAACGATTCTAGTCGGAGTCGTAAATTTTGCGCTCCTCATTCTCCCACTCGAGTAAAAATTCGAAGTAAATGAGTGCAGAAAGAATCTCTCCAAGAAGTGCATCCTTTGACTACATTTGTTCAGCAGTTCAACCCTACACATTAATTTGTTTATTTGATCAATTAGGCGATCCTTTGATTTGCAACATCTATGATAACAGATTTCTGGTCAATGTTTATGACGATCATACATTTCTTCGCTCGTTTGCGAAGCTATCGTTGCCAAGCACATTGTGAAGCCATCGTATATGTGCCTCGATATCTACCTGTGATGTTGGTTCATCCCGGGGAACCATCGAAGCTAGAGTGATGTTTTATAATTTTGGCTTTATTATGCGAAATATGATCATCACCACCATCGATTGTATGGCCAATCTAGGATCACCACCACTAACAGTTGTGGGTTCACTACAAGGTCTACACCGCTAACAATTTCCACATGCTGATCCATCAATTTCGGACGAAATTTCAGGCATTTAAGTGTTGTGGCGACAAACTACATGCACTTTTTTACATCGTAGGGAAATGTATGCGAACGAAAAAAAAACGCATCGAGGCTAGCACTTAATCAAAAATGCGCAATAACGCATCCTCATTTCGTTTGTTGCGTCTGCCACATAAAATCTGGCAAAAAAAGACTGATAGATATCAGATGGAAAATCAACCAATCAGAGCCGTATGCAAATTTTTAGCTGTATTTCCAGAACTTTTTCTGAACCTAGTGGAATCACCTTACAGGTAGATAGAGCTTAAGATGATTATTTGCCTTCGAAGGTTATCATATGCGGTGAACGTTGCACTAGTCTTCTTTTATAGGTTAACTTAATTGATGTGATCGTCGGAACAACGCTACCCCCAAAACGAATGTATCCTCATATACATGCATAGTTATAGCATTGCTAGAATGCACTTTGTGAATATAATTTGAGAAACGCACATCGCTACGAAGCGTTTTTTGGNGGGGGGATATCTATGCGAGTAGTGGAATCGCTAAACGATGCGATTCCACTGGCACGAATTGAATTGTCGGTTGGCTATTTGCGAAAGTGGCCAATATGTGAGCGAAGAGTGCAAAAATATTTATCATGCCAACTGTTTCCGTAAGATCTCTCACTTCTCAAATTTGTCGAAAAAAAAATGGGGGTTGGGGGTAGGGGAGCGGGGAAGAACGCGATTAATCGCTGGCAATTGCCATTCATTCATTTATGCCTAAAACAACGTTTTTTATTGCCACATTCACCTGAGTGGATTTGAACCTGTTGGCGGATTTTTCTTAATATGATTTCATCATTTCTGCCGTCATTTCAAAATTCTCCCTGGATACGACGTTGATTTTTCCGGATATGCGCTGGCTGCATTGCCTCCGGAAGCTTAATCAATCACTTTCCTGAAATTTCTGGACACGATAATAAAGGTAGTTATTTGTGGCGCACACATATATACATATATTTGCCGAATGCGTCGTCGTATTGCTTCGATTTTTATGCGTTTATTTTCTCACACACACACACGTGCACAACAAACGACACATCGTTGGTTGCGTTTGAAGATATTTTCATCGTTCGTTGTTCGCTTATACGGCATTCAATGCAACAATTGCGTATTGAGAAAATTCCTCATGCATACAACAACACCATTTTCATTAAGATTGCAGCATCCAGAGCACCCACTATACTGGGAGATATGAGCGAGAATAATCGCTCTTCCTTTTCATCAGAAGGAGGGATTGAGGGAGGG
>JAARMF010006144.1:0-10020 GCA_022844705.1 Toxascaris leonina
GGTGGTTTGGTTATTGATGTTTGCGAAATTTTATAACCTATAAAACTTTCATTATATTCATTTATTCGAAAATTAAAATGAATGAATATTTTCTGAAATTCTGAACGAGTTGAAGAGGTGGAGGATATGCTTGTTCGTTTTACTTATATTCTTAAAGGCCCTTCTCGGGCTAACTGAGCGATTTCCGTTACGCCGATCAATTGCGATTTGATTTATTGTTGCAATTGTTGCCCAAAAAATGTTTAACATTTATGAGTTCTCACCATTCGTCTTGTTTCATTTTAAATTTCATATGATGAATTTCACTCGGAAAACTTTTAAAAATATTTTGGGAGAATTTTGAGGGAATTTCGTTAATGAATTTTATTTTATTAATTACTTAAAATAAGTAATGAATATGTTGACCAATTAGTGAAATGATAAGACCGATCAATACTTTGCAATGTAGATATGTGATGTTAGCTACCGATTAGCGAGCGAAATGAACGCAACGCATAGTTTAGTATGGTTACATTCGAGAGCTATCATCGTAAATGCATAAACCATCAGAAATTATGGCGTATTTAATGTGCTATTCTCACGTTTGCGTTCGCACATTTTTCCGATGAACGTTGTTAGCCGCTTTCGAGCCGTGTTAATGCTATATGAACGTGCATAGCTTCATCACTTCTTAAGCAAGTTCGGTTTATTTAAGCTCAGCAGAATTTTATACTCGTGACCACTTTTCCTTACGAGGAAAGAAGCCCCCTCCCCCCCTCCCTCCCCCCACCCCATTATCGTAGCCAAGATGAGTCATTCGGCAGACTGTGAGAACCACAAGGGGGGGGGGGGGGGGGGAGGAAAGGGATGTCTGCAGGGCAGTTGGAAGGGTAAACCCACCCAGTCGTCTCATTCGTAATTGGATCGAATCCTTAGGTCTTGCTTCAGGGTTTATAGGTTGACAGTGGGGTATGGTTTTTTTTTGGGCTATTGAACTCTCGTAGGAGATCCTTTCAGTGCATTTTGCGATCGGCCTTCAAAGTTTTATCAGTTGATTGCTGCAAGAGATTTCGCACTTACTACATTGTTTACAAAGAGTGGTTTATCGAGCGTAGTGGTGCAGAGGGGAATGTGAGAGAACGCTCCTTGATGAAGACTACGCTGACCTCACTAACTGTTTTTATGATTCAAATGAATGAAAGTTGGAACCACCACGTTATCGATGTGCCTTCGACATCATCGGTTTTTGACGGATCTTCGGATCGTCGTGAAACCTATTTTTGACCAGAGCTTAAAAGAGGCAGTTTTTCTGCATCTCGTAATCATATTCGGTCATAATTTGCTAAAATAAAGGATTTTTGTTTCTTCAACCGAATTTGTCGTGATTAAGGAAAAGCAACTTTTGTGAGAGCTGTATTATCCGTTCAGAATTTACGATGACCAAAATTCTATGTTTTTTCTCTGAGGTTTACTATCAATTCCCCGGGTCAACATATATGACATTGCTAAATATGATGACTTTTCTAGTTAGAATTTCGAATTATTTTTTATCTCATCTGGTATATTTGATTGGTGGGAATGATCTTTTGCATCTGCAAAGTTTTACCAAAATGAGTTTTACCGAAATGATGGAGAAATGTGGTATGTTTTTTGCGGTGTAAACCTTTGAGTGTGGCGGTCGGTTTTTTCCATCATTATTTGTGGATATTAGCAAATTCTTTAAAGTCGAATACAATGATAGACTTTTTTGATTCATGGTTAATGAAGCAATATCGGCCTGAGGGTTCGATCGTTTTTTAGGCTTCTCGTCTTGTGATTGAGCTATCATCCCCAGCAATTGCACTTCGCATCCGACACCCATTAGTTGTGAGGTGTTCTACTGTTCGATTGTTCGCCAGCAATTAGATATGGCTTCTCGGATGTAGCTTTCTAGATTGCTGTATGAACTTTGAACCTCTTTATACTGTTTATGTGATTGAAGCTTCTCATATAGCAGAGGTAACGAAAGTAGATTCATATGCTGACGTTTTCGCTTTGTTGTTATTTTGTGGCATTGTAGTAGCTAGCCGAAAAAGACTCAGGCGGGTTAAACCTATTAGAAGAGTGGAAGAAAAGCATAGGGGTGAGGATAGAAGAAGCTAGTAAGTACTTACGAGATTTTTTTTGTAAGAAATTGGGTCGGATATGCACCTCTTTGAAGCGATACCTAATATGACCTTTTCGGAACAATCTTGGAAGCAGTTAGCTGATTCTAACAGTAATTTTTTGGTCATAGAAGCACATTTCTGAATATTTTTTTGCTTAAGCATGATTGTTTCAAGTTTTATGTGATGCGGAATTTTTCGACGTATTTATAAGTGAAAAACCCGTTCAGCAACAAAAGCGAATGACACGATCTTATTAAGGGAATCTATGGATCTATCTTATGTTACGATTCGCTTTGATATTATTTAATTAGGTTATTTTTAAACATAATTAATCGATTCAAAGCGTAATTTCCGGACTTTCCGATTTACCTAAGCTATTTACAGGTGCTGGCTTCGGAAATTACACCCCTTTCCGGTGCGATACCGTTTCGCTCCGAAGACAATCTTGTTGGAAGCACTATGCGTACACCGTCATATTTGAGGGTGAGTTGTGCACTCAATGGATATCGCCAATATCGTCGTCTCGACTTGAATAGCACTCCGTTGAGGACTCCAACCACTGCACTTCCAATGAGCAATGTTCAACGAAGAGCACTACTTTTCAGTTCGCCAGAGGTTCAAAGGTTATTTTTCATTTTTTTACATTTTGATTGTGCGACTATTTCAAAATGGATGCTTGAAGATGAGATTGAGAAGGGATGCCGAAACTGTGGTAATGAAAGTGATGGATAATTAATTATAGGAGAGACCTGTCTGCAGGTGGAGTATTTGCATATGGTTGATGCATATGAATTCGGATATATGGAGTCTAGAAGGACATCCTGTCCCCTTGTGGCTATTTTATATATATTTTGCAGTGCTTCGTCCTATATAAATGAAATATCCTGCAACCTGTGATATGCTCTTTATTCGTAATTATTTCTTCCATATATTGGTTTCATGCCTCAATAGTTGGCATCAAGTTTCCTCCACACATTGCAGTAACATTTAAAGATTATTTGCGCTCATGAAGCAATATGAATTTCCTCGCCAAAATGTATTTAATGGAAATCGATGAAAATTCTTCTGAAAATCGATGAAAAGCGGTGAAGTTTTTGGGAGAAAATTGAAGACTGAAAAAGAGAGTGAATTAAGTAGTTAAATGCAGATTAGTAGATTATTGAGTGGTTGCTAAATGGACTTATTGCAAGGAGAGCACAATTTATGATTTTATTTGATAAGGGAAAGATAGAAAATCTTCCATATCTGAGTTTAGGAATTTTTTTTTTGGTGATTAGATATATATAGGGATTCCGAAAGCTATGTGAAAATTTCGTTTGTATAGATCGGACGGCATAGATAAAGAGGGTCGAATGCGAATAAACAATGGAAGAGGGTTCATTGTTTGGAATATTGGAGCTCAGAGAACATTGTAAAGTGGTTGAGGAAGGTTCATTGAAGAGGTCATTTCCATTGGAATTGAAAGACACCAATTACTCTCAAGAAGCGATTGGAAGACGCGTACTTAAGTATGCACATTCTTGCAATGGGCAGTACTGCTTGCGGCAAATTGCTGCTGAGTTTTTAAGTACTTTATGGCACTCTTGTGAGTAGTGAAGGTTGTCTTGGTTCTGAATTGGCTTCGAGATTTGGTATTGAGTCATCTGCCATATACTCAATATTAACAAAGAAGTGGGGTATTGAAAGAGAGAGTAGGTACTGCTATTTATGATGTGTTTAGACATCCTCTTCCTCCTTCTTCACACCTCCGGTCGTCCTTATGTCCAAAACCGGGAAAAAGTTTAGCTTCGGGCAGCACAATCTGACGTTTTTGCATCTTACTTTATCTAAATTCTATCATCAAAAACAAAATGAGCCTGTTATCCTAGAAGGTGAGCACAGGTGTGTTTTTGAAAATATTCTTTTTGTAGCATTTTTTTGGAGGTTTTTGTTCCGATCTTCATTTTTTTTCGCAGCTTTTCGTTAGTTGGTCATGGATCAGCGGAAGCTGTCCATGATTAGCCTTATCTTTTCCGGTTTCAATCCCTCTTTCTCGTTTGAGGGATGGAGAGGTGTCCGATCTCTTATTTGTTACTTCGACAGTTGGCTATTAAAGGCCAAAAATAGTATGTTAATTAAGAATTGTGATTTGAGGGAGTACTGTCTAAATGAATACCTCTAAACATAAATATGATGTCTTTGGGTTTGTGTGGTGCTGTTGGCTGTGTTTTCTAGAAATATAGTGGAAGAGATTGATACGAAAGCCGACCTCTCAGAAGTGATTTCTTTAAATATTTACTTCATTGTCGATGTTTCTGAAGGATTGCTTATGGTTAGCTAGGTTATGTTTCAATAAAAGTTCACTTCGTAGTGGTTGTGAGTAGGTGAATCGTCGAGACGCGGGTTGATTCTATGAAGATTTTGCAGTTGTTTTTCATGTCTATCTCATATAACTACGTCTTTTTTTTTATTATTTGTAGAGTTATTTGTGACCAAAGATTTAGCTGCTATTTTCTCAGTGCCCACCTATTTCCTGTCGTATTGGTGTATGCGGCTCATTGAAGAATCTATCTCTACCCAGCTGGCAAAAGCTGAATGAGGCAGAAGATGATGAATTAAGGCAAAAGAAAATTGTTACATTTTATGCTGACTGAATTTTATTTGTAGCTTAGAGATATGGCTGAATTTCTATAGGAAACATGGTCGATCGGCAGCTTCTGCGCAAAAATTATTATGACTGTGAACACCGTATGATAACTGTCATTGTATTGTCGATGAAATAAAGAGAAAATGTCTATGAACTTTTTGTGATCAGATGATGATGTATTGAATATTTTTTTGTTGAGAATGGGGGTAATGATTGTGGCTGAAAATTGTTGTGTGCAGAGAGTTTAATTGATATGTTTGTAGTTTTTTTGTGAGTGTAATATAATACCGAATTCGAGTTGAGATGCATCTGAGGCTTGCAAAAACATTCCATCATTCATTTTTTGAATCTTTTATGGCTCATTTTTTGCTCGTCGACGTTTTTCTTTCAAACATTTGTCACCTCGTGCTGCACGAAGCTTGACCTTTATTTTATTTACATATAGAAGGAGTCAATCGTATGGCCATTCTCAGTATGTTTTTGACCTTTAAAAAGGTTTGACCTCTAAAAAGGTTTGACCTCTAAAAAGGTTTGACCTCTGAAAAGGTATACAGTTTGAAAATTTTATTCATGAGAGAATATGCAAATTTCTTTTTTTTTTTGCTTTTATGTTAGGCGTGATCAAAATTGGATTGGTGAAGTAATGTGGGGTATTCAAGAGTCGCGTTTTGCTTCGAATATCCCTTCAAGGAGACTTTACGAACCGACTGTTTCCTTCCTGTTGTGTTGATTTTCCCAAAAGTTTTCTCTGCTTGTTCGCCGCTTTTATTAAGTCTGATGGTTTGACAATGTCCTATTCACTGAAGGCATATCGCATTCTTATTGACCTGCTCAACTACAGTGCTTTACCGGCATTTATGAAAGTGACCAGTAATATATTTTTAGAAAGAACGCATATCGAGGTAACGAATTTTTGGGGTATCGAGGTATTTCTAGGTTTCTTGGAGAAATGGGTCTTTCTTTTTCGGTTATTTAGAAGTATTTCTAGGTTTCTTGGGGAAATCTTCCAGGGGGAAAAATATCACCCATATTCTTGAAGAGCAGTCGTTGTCGAAACACTGATTTTCCATATTCAAATGGTTCCAGAGCCAAAATGGAGCCATCATATTTATTTAGAAACTGGAGCTAAGACGTCTTTTGGAGCCCGGAACCTGTGCCGAAGCTTTTGAAGAGTGGCACCGGAATTGAAGTGAGAGATCGGCGGCAGATGCTGCTCGTGTGGGTCTTAGCTAGAGCGATTTCTTTTTCGGTGAGATGGAAACGAAGCCAGAAGTAATGAGCTAAGAATTCGGAGCCGAGACCGTCTTTTCCATAATTTGAATCCGGGACGTAAGGAATATTCTTCCGAGATCGAAGCTGAAGTCAAATTTTTCTGAAGTCTGAAGCAAGAGTGAAATTTACCGTTGAGGTCAGGGCCGACGTTCTGATTGCAATCGAGGTTGCATCGTGGCCGGGTCGATTTGCCGATGTTTTACATCGATTAGGAATGTAAGTGCTGTTGAGCACTTTGGTGACGAGTATTTTAATTAAAACGTTCACTGACACAAAAAAGAAAAATGTTAGCATTTCACTGCATTTTTGAGCAGCTAAATTGTTGAATTTATTACATTCAGTGAATCCCCTCGATATCTGCTTTTGTGTTGAGTACGAGAGGGGATATTTGATATGTGAGGATCGGTCATCTAAAGTTGTCACGAATCAACGTCCCGAGTGACTGCTGAAAATAAGATTTCTGTGGGCGGATTTGGATTAGCCCGTGATGGAGAGATGAAGCTATATTCTACTTTATTCAATTCACTGAGTGAGCGTTATGCTTATAAGTGACTACCGAAGCACTCACTCCATTCTAACTTTGTTTCAGCTCTACTCTCCTCCTCCACCCCCCACCCCCCCCCCTCCTCCCACTCTCTCGCTATCCCTTTTCTGTAATTTTTTCAGATTGGTTAAAGCATTTTTACCAGCAGTTAGTACTCCAAGTTTGTCACCTCTTTTGAATTTCAAAGTAACACTAAATGGCGGAATAGTGTTGAGTGTCAAATATTAGGGCAGTAATGGTCGTCCTGTTGTGCTATTTCTTTCCTTATTTTGATATCGTTAAGCAGGCCCGAGTTATGTTGCAGTGTCCAATGCTTTCATCGGCGATCAAATTTGTGCAACTTTATGGGAGTGTAAGTAAATCCCTTCAGTTGATAGCCTGATCGGCGAACAAGGATGATAAGTATCTGGATGGAGTGATTGTGAATGGATGGCTATCCTCAAGAAATTCTTCAAAACTAGTTCAGGTGAAGCAAGTTGGATATATAAGAAATGGAGCACTGATCAGGAGAGATTTATCACTGTCTGGGTGATTACAACTGAGGGTATTTGAGAATGGCCATGTAGGTATGATTGTGATGGGACAGTTTGGTAGCTGCATGACAATGGATCGTTCTTATTGGGCACGGTGGAGAAAAAAACCTGTCGATGCTGGGGTGTTCTTTTTTTTTGTTCTAAAAAAGTAGAGTTTTTAGTGAAATATTTTTTGTGGACATTTTTAGAGCGCTGAATTTTTTTTTTTTTTTGTTAAATTAAAGTTTTTTTATTTTTATTTTTATTTTCCACTAACAGTTTTTGTTGTATTTTTTTTTTCTTTGCGAATGATTTGAATCGAAATGAATGAATGTAGAGAGGTGTTGTCCCATTTATGAGGTGAATAGATGGCGATTGATTTGTGATTATTCGAACGATAGTGTCATAGGACGTAAGATTTCGTTTGATGCATCTATGCTGGGGTATGTATCGCTGATGATCAGCGTTCGATGCTCTCCACATATTTTGATTGTACTCTCGTTAGCTATCGATTCTTTTTCTCTTCTCATTCGAGGAAAATGATGCCATCTTTCCGTGAAAAAAAATCTGTTCGTTGCTAATTATTTCGGTGTTCGGTTATTGAGTACATTATTTGAAGGGGAGGGGAGGTGGGGGGGGGGGGTTTAAAAGAATTTCATTGTGTCATGGGACGAGGATGGGGAAGAGAGAGAGATCCCCTTGTATTCCGGAAGCATTCGTCCTGAAAAGTGAGAAAATTGGTGGAGTATCCGGAAACAGCCTATCGAATTGCGCTAGTTTTAATTTTTATGATTTAGATCTAGTTCAGTTTAATTCTCATCGCAGAATTGAAGATAACTAATGTATTTAGGCCGATCTGCGACATGAAGGTAGAGGATCTGTGATAGCGATTCATCGAAAATTTGGCAATATTTTGCACTAGTATCTTTTCGGCAGCAATTCTAAGGTCATAATAGGTCAAGTTCCGAATGACCTGTAGTACTAGTTCAAGTCAGAAAAGGGCCATTAATGAAGGCGACCACTAAAAATGATGCCTCACTTCGTATGTCACGTTTGTGTCCATTAAGAGTGTATCTATGAGTGATTGAGAAAGTGCTTTCATTTCGTATAAAATGCACATTTTGTGTTTTTAGTCACTTATTTTTCATCGAATCAGTCCCTTTTTTCACTTAAAAACGCATCTGTGTCCATTAGGATTGAACAAATGAATATTGGTGGAAAAAAAATGCAGTCGTTCGTTTGAAGTCATTTTCGTTTATTAAGTCTTGTAATGAAATTGCACTTCTTATCCATATGTGCAGTTATTATCTCTTGAAATATCAGGAAAATTTGTACTAGAAATTACTGGAATACTTGAAATGAAATTATGAATTGAAATACCGGAAATGTTTGGAATTTTATTCATCTGATTATCATGTGTTTGACAAACTTGTTTTACAAACTAATCCTTATGTCAAACATGATTGATTGTTTGTTAGTTGAGGTGGTTGAGGAAACTAGGCATGAGACAGCATTGGGAGGTTGGTGGGTGGTGTACCTTTTTGGTAAGTTAATAATGAAGGTGGGATTACTTAGTGAGCATCACTTTTAAAGGCCTTGTTTCCTCTGATACTGCATTTAGGCCTATGATAAATATGGGATGGAGATTAAAGGTTGCTCAAAACTGGAAGTTGTTTCCTATACGAATAAATTTAGGCAAGAGGGTTAATCGCAGCCTTCAAGTTTTTATGATCCAGAGTGTTTTTGGGATAGATTGATGGGGCATCGTGGAACGTTGGATGTGTTTTGACACGGTTTTATCCTCTTTAGCCAAAGTTTCCATTTCTTGATAGGGCTGTTCTGAAAGGAAAACTAATATATAGCGTAAGAGCATTTCTGCTTTAACACTGCAAGAAAGCAGTATAACACAGGTATGAACCAAAGAGATTGTAATGAAAAACAACTATAATTCATATGGAAAAGCTCTTATAACACACCTCGCGTTGACAGTTCGACAGTGAACGATGAGGTTTCCATCTTTTATGTTATAGATTAATGTGCCACGACCGCATATTGCAGTGATGACCTTGACTTGTAGTTAATGGCAGCTGTATGTTTGAACGATATGCTAGAAGAGGTTTATGAAAATATACATAACGAGTGCATTTTTATATATTATTTAATTGTTTTAAAAAGATATTCAACGTCGCTAAATTGATGGAAAAAATAAATTAATAAAAATAGAGTTTAACGAGTGAAATCTTTGAAAAAGCTTTTGTTTTTTTTTTCATACTTCTCCCTTTCCCTTCCACCCTTTTCCTCTCTTTCTCTTCCCCTCCCCACCCCTTGTATTTTAGTCCTATCCACTACTATACTTTTCCTGAAGCGTTCTTATTCATTGCAATTGGGATGCGAAATTGCATGCGATATTTTTGCAAAATTGTACTATTGGAACTGTTGTTTGATGTTTTGCAGATGTGGGGTTGTTAACTATGTAAAGGAGGTGGAACGAGTGGGAAGCGATGAACTAATTGCTATGCAAGTGAACTGCAAAGAAATTTTAATGACACCGATTTTGATAGTACAAAGCGACATTCATTTTGCCTAAAGGGTCGTCAGCAATGCACCAAAACAACTCATTCCTCCTTAAAGTGCGGGAAATTAGCGGAGACCAATTTAAGGAAAAGAAATAAGCTAATTGCTCTTTCATGAGAGAGAAAAAGAAAGAAAGAAAGAGGGGCACTTATAGTATTTTTCTATATGGAGGATTTTTTGTGTTGATAAAACAAATAGGGAATATTTGCTTGAAAATTGTGTCGGTACGTCCTTTTTTTTGAATAGCTGTGTACTTTGAATAGTTTCTCATTGATACTAGCAGTGTAAATTAACACATAAATATATATAAATATAAATATATAAATGTATATAAACATAAGTACATATATATATTTATTTATTTAT
>JAARMF010006146.1:0-10015 GCA_022844705.1 Toxascaris leonina
AAAAAAACGAACTTTACGAAACATATCTATGTAACATCGACACAACATTGCGATCACAATGAAGTTTCTTTGATCACTCATTCATTTCTGCAGTCTGAAACTTCTTGAAAACAGACCAATATATAAAATGCTGTATTGCAATTTGTAGACTGTGGCAAAGAATAGTGATATGAGCTTAGTAATAAAACTGGATTCAAGAGGAGTATGCAGTATTGACATTTGTAGAGTTATGGCATTTGCAAAGACGTCTCGATATGAAAAAGAAAACAAGCGAATCATCGCAAGCAGGTAGGTATTTATGAGAGTTAACTCAGGCATAATGCAAATTCGAATTTTTGCAATACGCTCGAATGTACTCACCTTTTAAACGTTCTCTCAAATATTGGTATCAATGTATATCGATGGTATCATTGAATTGACAATAAAAATAATAAAATGATTATTATAAGACAAAGCTGAAGATTAAAAATATCTTTTTGTTCTGATTAGATACATCTATAAGACATCTCAAACACACATAAATTCCGTAAGGCTTTCGTCCTCAACAGATCGCTTTACCCAATCTAAATAGATCTTGTTTCTGTTGCAGCCTATTACTGCTAATGATGTTTTGTTTAAAAAGCGGAAGGAAATGTGCTTGTTCTGCAACGAATCGAAAAGGAGTCGACTCCGATCAATCTGAGAATATAGTGATCTTTAGATTTATTACGAAAAGAAAGTTGCGAGCTAATTTCTAAGGTAAATTTTTGCTAAATATAAACAACTTTGTCGTATCAAAAACTTTGTTTTTATAGAACAAAAGCAAATCTCGTCCCTTCTTCACCGCTCCTTCATTGACCTCCAACTAATTTATTTGTTTATCTTTTGTTGCGCTATTATACTTCACTTATTCAGATATCTCAAATGGCTAACTGAGGATGTTTATGGGGCACAAAATACATTGCCATTCAACGTTCCTCATGCATTTTCCCCTACAATCAAACTTCATTCACTACCCTCATTTATTGCTACACTTTTAGAACATTCCGTATTTATTTGGTTGCTTCCCTATATCAGTCATCCTAATCTGCTTTCCTTAGTATCACCCATTCTACTATAATTCCTTACCCTTCACTATTTTATTCCCATTTTTAAAGCTCACTGTGGTGATTGTGTCTATGCGTGTGTGCCGTCCGTTTGGTAGTTTCAAGTAGGAAGCTACTGAAGCTTTTGTTCAGGAAATCTTGCAGGAGTTAATGAATTTGATCTAAACTCGGGATCAGCTGTGCTAACTTTGAACTCATTCTGTCAACTTTGCACGAAATCAGAACTCCTAAAAATATCTGGATATTTTCATTCATTTCAGGAAAGGTGGAATCAAAAACCGAACATCTGGAATGAGATTTGCGAACACATTCGGCTAGATTGAATACAGACTTTGATATGATGCATGATATCGCATGTTTCACTATTTACTGCTAATTTATGAAAACGGTTGGTCATCTGTAGAGATCTGCGAAGGCTCATCTACTATCAGCCACTTTTTCTCGTCTTTCCATTTGCTTTCCCACACATATGAATGCAATTCATTTCCTGCATTGCAACGACACAAGAGAAAATTCATCCCTTTCAACATCTTCAAATGACTCGACAAAAATAAACGTCTCTTCTTGCATGACGTCATCTCAACGAAAGAATACGCCAACTAAAATGCCAATACAACGCAAATGTTACACATATTGTATTTGCTTTCAATGAATTTGGCATAAAATCATTTGAAATAACAGCGAATCTATCGAAATGAACAATGAAGAGCAGCTGATGAAGAGCAGTTATCGGATTCGGATATGTTGCCAATGGATATTCCTCTATATTTTCTCATCGAAAGCAGTCAGCCAGTAATTGTGTAGTCATCCGAACGGTCGATCTTCTCATCTCAATTCCCAAAACGACACCCTCACGCAAAAGATTTCATTTTCAGGTCGCGATTCTAATCTCACTTCTCGTTATGCGTGCTTCTTCTAAAATTCATAGAAATATTCAATTCTAAACACTTATCATAAAACAAACTCGTTGATCATACATGCTAGGCTTTTTAATGTGATATGTGCCATCCTTTCCTAACAATAAAGTTGTTAGCTGTTCGCAGTAACTCAGATTATTTAGAGGTGTGCGCCAAAATATTTCAGTCAACCCCATCAATTGGTAAAATAATAGGGAAAGAGTAATACATTGTCCCCTATGTTTATATTACCATGGAACGGAATAGTTTGGTGTATGCAAATATACAATATGGGGACTCGATAAATCATCGAGTATACTCGAATATCAATTGAAGAACATGTTTTTTTATTTCATATGGGACGCAGATGGAACTACACACAGCACCTTTTCCACTTCTTCGCACGTTGCCGCTAGCAGCACATACTGAGGAGAAAGAAGCCGAGCAGCAAAGATATTGCATGAAAGGAATCATTCCGAGATGTACCACTGGTCGTTGGGTTCTGAAGATTCGTTGTAGATGCTGGCATCTGATCCGTTGTTGTTTGGGAGTCACTCTGAGTGGTGCGGCTGGTCACCGTTGGATGTGGCGTCTGATCCGCTGTTGTTTGGGAGTCACTCTGAGTGGTGCCGCTGCTCACCGTTGGATGTGTTTCTGCTTCCGACAGTGTTGTTGTACTACCCGGTCCTGAATTCCGTTTTTGCACTTTTTCTTGATATCACCTTCACTGCAGATTTCACCTTCTTCAAAAGGGTGCGTAGCAGCACTTTGATGAATATTCTATTGTTGACCATGAATATCCTTATCCTATCCTTCGTTCTTCTGGAAATGACTGTTGCAGTGGGGTCGTTTTGAAATGAAACGCAGTCCTAAATAAAACGGAATTTACCGTTCTCCCAAAAATAAACGCGAAATCTGCAAACGTTTCAAATTCAATGATTTTTGCAACGAAAATTTTTAGACATTTTCACCGTAATTCTCAAACGTTTCAGGGTAGCCGTGCAGTCTGCTGACTTCAGTGATCCACAGAAATGCCCTTTCCTGCCACCCTTCCCTAATGCCTCACACCCCTTTCAATTATTCGGCTTAGCACTGCTTCAATGCACCCAACAATAAAGTTCGGATTGAGAAGCCACTATGCAATGAGTTGCAAAGAATCCATTATGAACAATATGGAAGAAACGATCGAATGATCGAGTGCAATAGCGAAGTTTATGCAACGGATATCGATGGCAGAATTGTGCTGAACAATTTGCTGTTTCTCTCCATAAATCGTTTGAAGCCGATTTTATTGCTCAAAATGTTTGTTATTTTTTCGAAATAATTCCTAAACGAATAATTGAAAGCCATCTGCCTCCTTACAAATGCCACTTATTATGTTACAATAACCCAAGAGAGTCGGCTATTATGCAGACACACCCTCGGCCGTATTAGCCGTTCCTATCATCGGCTGCATCAGACGTTCTTCCCATAAAGCCCTCAACTCAGACTCATATTAGAGNGACTCATATTAGAGACATATTAGAGAAACATATTAGACATATTAGAGATTTGTTATCTATATGAACATTGAGAAAACAACGAGCTGCAATGTAAAATGATATCGTGATTACCACAGAGACCCGAAATTGGACGGTCAGTTTGTCACAATACTTGGGATATTCGATTGACTTTGAAGCGATGCTATTACGTGATAAAATCATCACAGGATTTGACCGATCAAAGAATTTCAACCTTTTCTTCTATAGTTGTCGTCCGAACATCGAACAGCAGAAAGTCGATGGAATTTTTGATCATTCCTTATCCACTATTCGCCAGGTGGATCAAGTTTTGGAAACAACTTAGTGTTGTTGAACGGTTTCGGTAGATCAAATCTCAAAGAATGTCATCACTGCTAGCTGTCTTTGAAGAAGAGAGCGAAGGTGATGCGCAAATTTCTCATTGGTTCCAAGCTAAACACAGATACTCTCATCTTCAGTAACAATCATATGCGTCTTGAGCCTCTGATGCTGAATTATTTGATTTACGACAACGGCAACAGTGCATTGATGACGATGACGAGCGAAGGACTGTACGACGCAGATAGTGAAGCTGTGACATGCAGGAGTAAAGGGAAAGCAAATATGAAGATGCCTAACCCATGACACCACAGGGATCATTTTGTACAAAACAATGACAGGAAGACGAGGCGGCGATCAGTGCTGATGTGGTAAACGCATTCCGACACACCTAATCACTTCCAAACTTTGTAGCGTTGTAATCTGATGCAGTGATGATTCTGCACCTTTATCGCTCCACATGGGAGGGCTCTTAATATTCATTCACAGCATCACACTTGAAGGTGCTTCCCATATCGTTGAATCCACTTACAAATACAGGGGGAGTAAGATGAAAAACGCAAATAGTGCATGATAAAAAGACACTGCTTATCATCAGGGAAGCTTATCAGGAGAGTAGCAAAGTGAGTCTATGAGAAGCATTATCAAAGTTTGCAAAAAACAACTTTTGATGCTAACATATTTATTTTGCGGCCAATACTTATATCAGCTTAGAGTTCTAATGATGTTTTAAGTGCAATGTCCGTACGAAATGCTTTATTGACGGCACAACTATGGGAAATGCATTCGTTTTGAGAGAAGCAGAGAAATTTTTCGATGGAAATCATAAAGCGGGACATCGTTGAAACGACATTGATGAAACTGGCCCACAGTTTCATCAACATCAATAATCGGCCAAGAAAAGATTGCTAAAGAACTCTCAACGTATCGCCGATATTTTCGAAGAAGAAAGAATTTTTCTTTAACCATTTATTGAAGAGATTATTGCCCATATACAAGAGGAATTAGATTAGAGGGACTGTCATCTTTTATTGATTCAATGGATCAACATCCTTTAGCGCTGCATTGCTTTTTTATAAAACGAGCTTGATTTTGCTATAGTGCCATAACGGATGGAAACTTTGCCATATAAGTGCACTCAACTAATTGAATTTAGGTATAAATAAACGGAATAAAAATCACTCATGTTTTTGGCGCTGGTGTTTTTTTAGTGCCGATACGACAGATTTATTATTCGTTATTCCTCGAACAGAAGCGAAGGTATGTATTCGCCATCACTCACATCGAATAAACGACTGTTTTCTTGAGCGTTATTCAACAGAAGATGCGATACACAAATAAACTCGAAGAGAGATCCACCCACGTGAAGATCAATGTTGGTTAAGGTTAAGGATCAACGATGTCGGCTTGGTCTTAAAGCTCAAGTATTTCTTAAATGGTAATATTTAATAATAATAATGATAATAATAATAATAATAATAATGATAATGATAATAATAATAACAATAATAATAATAATAATAATAATAATAATAATAATAATAATAATAATAATAATAATAATAATAATAATAATAAACGGTGACGTTTGCAGGTGAAAAGCACGGAGGGAGCTGAATGCAACACTTGTCCACCACAAGCATCAAAATATGTGCATGCATTTTAGAAGGACGTGGGAAGAAGGAAAGGAACGTAGGAGGTGGGGGAAAGGGAGAGAACAGTAGGAAAGTGCAACACCGAATCGTCTGAGGGGTCTAACGCGGAAAAAGGTGCCCGGTTATTTGGATAGCGAATACTAAAAACTGTTCGATCTGACTCTTCTTGGATACTAAAAAAGTACCGCCAAAAAACGACACACAGGTTACACCTCTCTCTGAATATTCGTTCTCATTTTTGCCTTCGAAACTAAACAGATCACGTTTCCCAAAGCTCTTATCAGTGTGCATTCGAATATAAGCGAGAAGCGAAGCAAATCGAGTGCAAGGCGTCAGCTAGTTTCAACCGATCAGAAGGTTGTTGACTGCCAGTGCGAGTGCGGTCCTTTTCTGCGGCGTTGTGATGATCGAAGACGCGAACCTGTGGACGATGCGGTCGACCAATAGCTCATGCACGAATCATAGCCAGCGAAATCCGGATATTCCAAAGCACACAATTGCGCAGCTCTGAAGTAATATTCATGGAATACAGCAAATAAATCAATTATTTTCCGTTAACTAATTTTATTAATCCCACCTATTAAATGTTCCTAGGGTGAGGGATTATCACCGCGGCACAACCGCAGACGACACCATATATACAATTGCAAAATCTTTATATCAGAGGGAGATCATAGGAGTGGAATCACGATGCCGGTCGAGATGCTTGAATGCAAAACTGCTATAAGAGTATTTGTCCAATTTGTGATGAAACTCTCTGATGACGAAATGACTATTTATCAAATATAGCCAATGTGAGCGCTGTTTGCACATTTAATATGCTATCAAGAAGTGGGAGTTATTTCTGCTTGGAGGTGTTCGACCAAAAAGATAATTCTGTCCAGGTTATAAAATGCTAATCGTATGTGCTGGTATTGCAGATTGGCACCGTTTATCGAAGTAGTACAGGTTGCATAAAGGGCTAAATTGCATCATTTATTTCGAGGGTAATATCTCGTTGATTTCTGTCTTCAACGCCTTTCAATAGATCCACCATGATGAAATAATGCACCACATTTATTTAGATATTAATTAATATTATTTAACACAGCTCAAGAAATGACCCATCACATTTGTTAAATCATAACGAATTATGCAACAAAAGAGAGAGTAACTTCAAAGTTGAGTAAAGTAAAGTGTAAAGTAGAGTAAATTACATCGATAGATTTCGTTCAAAGTAGAGAAGATTGTATGTTATCAGCGGTGAAAAACATCTGATTATCAGCATTCACAATTCTGCGATATGCCCTCTCGTTGCCAAACTCTTATAATCCTTATTTAGGCTGCAACTCACCTGAACTTTCCAATGGGCATTGAATAGTTCCACCGCACAGAGTTATATTCAATATACTTCATCATCATCGAGTCATCAGTTTTAATCTTATTCAACACATCGTTCATTGTGCGAGGAGTTATGGCACCTGTAAGAATGCAGCCGTTTATCTCATGTTATATTTGAAGAGCACAACGCACTTCTTTGCCCACAAATTACGACACTGAAATACTTGAGAGATCAAAAAGGTACAGAGATATTCAATGGGTAGATCAATAGACGCACAACTTTTAATAACATATGTGCATTCATTACAAGAAAAATCCATAAAATTACACAACAGCAGCTCGAAATTATTGCGAAACTTAGGCATTACCTCAACAGAAAACATTGATTGGGGGGGGGGGGGTGGGCGAGGGGGGAAGGGGGGTAAAGAAGTCGTTAAAATTAAATCAAAGAGCTCTTTTTCGGCTGAATGCGAAATGGATGAATTCATTTTGCGACTGGAACGAAGAGGAAACGAAACGATCTTACTGATGCCATAAGTTTGACTCATTGAATATTCCAATTGCCATTTCGTCGATGCATTTTTATTCAAAAGATTGAGATCAACATAATATGTCCTGAAATAGTTGAGGAGTGTTACGGTTGAGTGAAGGCATCCTAGAGAAGTGTTGTTTTGTGTTTCATTTGTGCTAAATGCTAAGTCATTACTTCGACAGCAGCGTCTGCGGGGTGAATCCCTTCCTTGAGTTGCAGCTGCCTCTATCGTTGCTATGTTTGGTAAAGAGAAACGTTTCAACTCATCTGCTCTAACAATAAACATACACACAAATAAACGATAAAACAAAACTGCCACCAACGTTCTACTATCAAAGAATTTGGAACTCATCTCTTTGCCTATCAATTTCTTCCATGTACCCATACTTGTCATAATGTAGAAGATTGCTTACTTGGCATCAAGCAATTCCTGTGTGCGTACATCATAGTCAAAAACTCGAAACGCGGGATTATTCGCACCAGCTCCCTCTAGACTACTAAACCATGGTGTAACTGCTGGCGCCATTAAATATACTTGAACCGCATTTCCTGTCCTTGGATTCTGAAATTTGAAAGTGTGGAAAATATGCATGAAAAGGTGGAAAACTTTAGGAGTGAGGACTCGCGAAATTATGTTCTTTTGAAGCGCCATATATCCGTAAACTTATGTGCACGCTGTGATGAATGACTGTTTAGGACAATAAATGAGGAGCACTTGTAAGGAGGCATATCTCCTTTAGTGACTCTAATCTGTGTTAGCTATAGCCTCGTGATAGACCTGTCTTCGAAGCAGCTCACTCATGAAATGTAGCTAATGAGTGATCATTGTGCATTGTTCATCAACGACGTAATCCAAAAACAAAACTACACCGCTCCAGCATAACACTTAAGCATTTCCTTTACTCAGCGCGCATGAGGTGTTGCTCCATAATATGTCTTTCTTTGTACAACGTTCATCTTTGGTCACCGACAATAATTCGCTGATTCAGTGGCACAGCGCGAGATGGAAAGGGAAGACAGTTTCGGTAAACCGAATTGTCTTACAAAACGCAAAAAATGCACAATAAAATGGATGAAATCTATTTTAAAAAAAATTAAGTTTTGAGCTAACTTCGGCGCCAACTCCCTTCCCTCTCCCCTCGAAGGTCTACGTTTAAATATGGCACCGACCGATTGCATTAGCACTTCAGGCTCAAATTCAGGTGCGCCAAAAGAGGAAGATCAGAACGGAGAGTGAGCAGCCTAGTCAGAAATAATGTATAATGTTCGACTAAACATTACCTGCATGCTCATAAAGAAGTAGAGATTACCACAAACCTTAACGATGTGGAAAGTGTCTGTATGATGATGACCAAAAATCATCCACTTGATTGTATCCGCATAACGCACAGTTATATCAATGAATCGTTGATTATACTGAGGTAACATCCATGTAAAGTTGGGTGTGCGCTCAAACACTGAAAATTTTTAGTACGTTTGCATTGAATACAAAACGACTGATGTGTGACTAGAACGAAGTCTACAGGAAACGAGAAATAACGCATTCTAGAACTCATCGAATCCCGAATAGGTCTATTCGGCGAAGTCTGCCTCTCTTTACATAAATTCGCTAAAAGTTCATCCATGAGACAGCCCTCAGTAAAAGTTATGGGCATATGATATACCGCTTCACGTGATAGGTAAATAGAGTCTGGCAGACACTTGGAGGATCGAATGTTACCTGTTCATGCGAAACAAATGTTACCTCCAGGTGCAATGTGGGCAATAACATGGACTTTTTGATGTTGTCTTTGTGCTGCCTCGAGAGTATCGCTTATAAACTTGAACTGATCTGCCGGATCACTCGGATTGGTGAATGAGGGAATCGCTCGATTGAACTTGTAATAGAGATTCGTGTTCAATGCAAGTATGGTAACGTTGTTAGGAGCAGCATACTTATAATAACCTCCTTTCAAGAATGTGTCCTGAAAGACATCAATCAGTCAATGTCCTCGGGGTATGACTCATCTTCTGTACGTAACGATGTTAACAATAACAATTTATTCAGCGTAAAGTATTTTTTCGGTTATCACATAACTTTCCTCAACCGATAAATCATTTCCATAAATTACCAACAGTTTTAGCGTTGATGCATCAAAAATAACTGCCAGTGTGCATCTGCCAAAATGACACCACAGACGCATTTGCATTTCGCTCGCTTGATCAGTCGGTTTTGCACGTGACTAACAAAATAAAATGTGCACAGTGCCGGCTTCAAATTTTCTCTGACTCGACCGCCCACATAAATTTCCTAAAAATTAAATGCGTTGACCGGTGTAAAATGAAAGTCGAATCGGTCGCAAAATTGTTTAACATAATTCAAAAGCATTCAGTTCTTTTTGCAAGTGGTAAATTTAAATGGACAATGGAAAACGATATCCGGCAAATTGGGCAGCTCTAGTTCACTAATTCAAGGATTGAAACGACAGAACGGTTATGCATCCGTATATTTATATACGCGCAGACCTAATGTCGTAACAATGAGTTTCATCGAAGCAAATTTCCAAAAGCACCAAGCAAATAGGGAAACGCGCCAAAAGAGAGGGCATGCCATGAGCCTCTCAAATCCTCCATCGAACTCTACCGCCACTCTAAAATCCAAAAAGCCACTAAACCTTGTACAAAGCCAAATTTCAAAAGCTGAATTCGG
>JAARMF010006149.1:0-10004 GCA_022844705.1 Toxascaris leonina
GATAGTCCGGTCAATCAAGTGAAGTAATATATATAGCTGCCATCCTTGGTTTACCTGCCATCTGAAAAACAGGCAATTTCGTTCTCATAGAAATTATTCCGCTTTGTAGCTTATGAAAACATCATTAGAAAGCATCTTTACAGAGAAAAAATTCCACTCGTAACCGGAGCGCAAAACTCAATAGTTTGCTTGCGTATCACATCAGCGCGCAATTAATTCAGTTATATTCACATCCTCGGCAGAGAGATGTGATTGTATGTTTTCAGACGGCTGCTAATACCAATGAAATGCCAGAGAAACTTTACTTCGGCTTTCGTGGCTGACCGTTTCTTTTACGGTTGTAAGCATAACTATGTTCTGGATAGAAGCTGTTATGATTTTTCATATTATGAGTCTGTAGTCTGGCGAAAGTCGACCTAAACTTCTTCAGGCGTTAAATTCTGCGAATGGGTAGGCAGTTCACGGATTCATAAAATAAGGCCTCAACGTGAATTCCGAAGCGTGGTGTTAGGCATCTTGTGATATGTATCCCTTTTTGTGACTCTCGTTTAAGGGACAGTGTTGCATTCTTTTAATTTGACGTTCACCGCGCAGAACAATCACTAGAGCGCAATACTGCGGCACACACCTTTCGAAATCACCTCTCTGATTCACGTCCGTCTTGTTAACTTCACTTGATCACTGAAATGCTGTTCGTAATGGGAGTTCAGTAGTATTGCAAACTTATGTTTCCGTTGTTAGCTTCGGTTGGAATTGCCTCAATGGGTAAAGGATCGCTTGATAGTGGTTATTTTCTGTGTTTTCCGCACTTTGTTTTATTACATGATTGTGCTGAGTTGTTCTGATCGATTTTGACTATGAATCGCTAAAATGTTTGCTAACCAAAAATGATTGTTGGTGGTGGAAGAAGATGACTGAACTTTCCTAAGTCCCAATTTTCGTGTGGGAATGGGCAGATATTAAACGCAAACTCAGACGTAGCGAATTAAGATCTACATTGCCTTATCGGTATTTACCTGTGCAAACTACGTTTTCCAGAAATCTGAATCATCGCAACTTGCTTCTCTGTTGTGGCAGTTACTTCACTCTGATTTAGCGGATCACTTTATAAGTTCGCCATTCTTTTCTCTTCAATATATCATCTTCTACTTAATCGGTTATTTGTTCGTTTTATTGCTGTCTGCAAACTTGAAAGCTTTCTGAGCATATGGAACATCACTAAACAGATGTATCTACTAGCTTACGTAAGTATATCGATATGAAGGAGAAAACATGCTTATGACTGGTAATGCTAGTTCGTGAGAAAAGATTCGTTTCCGTTTCAAACAGAAGAGTTTCTGGCTCATTTATAATTATATTTTTTTCGAAAATTTTACGAAGAATTTATGAAAATCCTTGGAAATATGTAATATCTGCATCCTGCCTAATTGTCACTTTTAGCGAGGAAAATCCTTTATGAACCGTGAATGTTTCATACAAAAATCAGTTAGAAAACGAAATCAGTTAGCAAGATTTTGAAAAAGATTTCTTCTAATGAGAGCTATTTCACATACTCCTTATTAATGGAGAGGGACATAACTAGGGCAAATGTCCTTTGCGCTTTTTGAATTAATTTGTTGTCGGGTAACAGCTCAAAGAATCATGTTAAAAACCTAATTATATTTGATATAATGTGTGGCAAAAGCTCGAACACATTCGGTTTCTATATTTTGATTGCGGTATGCGGTGAAAACGGAAGCATATTTAGTTATTTGTGTATTAACCCAAATGCGATCCATTGAGTAGGCCTCACTTCCGTCTATCTTTCTTCATCGTCAACATTACGCTGTAGCAACTGTGATCGAACAGCCTGAAACAGTGCCTCAGATCTTTCAAACTTGCCTATAAATGCGTCGATGCTGCTTGCAACTGCATCGGCTTCTCAGCCTGAAACAACAACCCGTTTTGTGACGTTTTCGTTGAGACGATAAGAGCAGCTTTTTCAAAGTGGTTACAGCGATTGTCTTGGCTCTCAACTTTTTCTACACCCTTTGCAAATGATTGAACATGTTCGTTTGAAGAAGTGCTCGGGGACAAAACAAAACACCACCGTATCAAGCCGTCCTTGGCTCACTCTCGATACGGCTCCTATCACCGCTGTTGCAACGGCAAAACCCGTTTTTGTACCTGTAGTGTTTACGACAAGAACAACTGGAAGGGTCTGCGTTACCACTATAACGAGGCGGTTCTATATATAACAAGCGAAAAAAAAAAACTGCTCGTTGTTGCGTCCAGTTACGTGCGTAATGCTACTTTTCAGAATATGAGGATAGCTTTCTACGCAACTTGAAAATCCACTGTTCGATAAACCTCGCAGTTGCTAAATACTTTAAGTGCCTTATTTGTGGATGTAATTGCGTTGAACGATAACACATTTTTTCTTTTCGTTTAACTTGACATACGCGCCCTTTCAGTCTTTCGCCTCCTCAGTTGAAATAATTTGCGAAACAACAATCACACGCATCTAGTAACTGAGTAGCACACATTATGAAAGGATATTCAAAGGCGGCTAGACGTGAAGGTTAATTTAGTAATGCAGGTGCAAACAATATCATCCATAAGATCGGATACATAAGATCGGTTCCTCAAGGTTAATCCTGAATGAGAGGGAAAAATATGCATGTCGCGAGGAGATTTTTGCTCATACAGCCGTCATCTATACACTGGTAATATGCGTTGCCATGTGGAAAAGATGGCTCCATTGAATGAATCCGATTTCCTCCCATTCAGCTCATGGAGTAAGATCCTTATATAAGATGTTTCTACCTGCCAAAAATCCCAGCCAGAATTTCATTTATATGATCTAATATCTATGTGCTATCCCTCCACATACCCAAATGCGCTTTTCAGGTATGTTAATTATCAGTCTCAAGTTGAAATCTGCCTCCAATCCGTTGCACAGTGATGAATGAAGGCATTCTTTTTTCTGAGGAATTCACATATCTGTCCTTCTGCTCTTGTCGAACTGGAGGAACCGTCTGGTTTTTTTCACTCCTTGTCTTGTATTGGTGTTAGGGAAATAGGACCACTATAAATTTACCGTACACTAGATGCATCTAGAGCTGTTCGTCAATTTATTTATTCGACTGTAAGTTTCGACCGTAAATATAACGCTAGCGGTCAGTCGCTTCTTTTTCTTTGAGCCTTCTTCTAATGCTACATTTCCTTTTTCTCACTTATCCTCGGAACTCTCTTCCGCATTGAATCCACGCATGCGAACCCACCGGTGCTCTCTTTGCAGCTTATCTTGTTTGAAATTTCGCCCAGGACAGTTGTTACGCATTTTTGGCTTGACTATGGAGAAGTGATGAGGTGCATTAATATTCTTTTCCCGGGACTTTGGCTTTGTACGTTCTCTTCTAGGAATTGCCACCGTAGGTAGTGAAAATAATGCTTGTGCTAATGTTTGCAGTAAACAAACAAGTCATCGTCTCAGCTAGAGCCGCTACTTATAGCGAAAGGAAAGAAACCGTTGGCTGCGTTCCCAGGAATAGCACCTCAAGATCATTTTATGGCGTTTTCAATGAAATTTACATAAACGTCAAACGACAGCCCGATAGACGGGGGGAGGGGGGATGGCAGGCACCGACTGCTACCACTCAACAATAGAAAATTACGCGTTGATGAGAGGAACGCCGTTTCTAACGAAGAAGTGGGCAACGCAGACAGCGGCAGCACACAACGCAAAGACGAGAAGCTTACACTAGAGTAGGGCTACGTGGCGGCACGTTGCACGCGCTGTTAAGCCAAAAAGCGCGTAGGAGTGGTGGACGAGGCGTGTTGAGGGCCGCATTAAAGCTGCGTCGTGCCTTTGGCAGCCATCATCTAACTGAATTCTACGTAAAGCCTCCGAGATGGAGACTCACAGAGGAGTGTCCTCAATGTTGTGTACAACCACCTGTGCATAGCTTCATCAGCGGAGGTCGGTCAGTCCGCCAGAGAAAGCTACTGCTATTGCTGCTGCTGCCGTAGAGTAAAGCGAAAGAGGGAAGGAAACGAACCAACAACGAGTCGACTCCCCCGCACCGCTCGCAGCACGGGTCCGACCCTCGCTGAATAGCTGTCTGCTTGCTAGTGGGCCTCGTGTGCAGCGCAGTGTACGTAGGAGCTATTCGAGGTGTAGCGTGCAGCAAACACGCTCGCTGTGTATACCTCACCACTGTGTCGCAGCTAAACACTTCGTCAGGCTCGTGCTTGAGTTCTTCAATTGCTTGTATTAGTGGTCCCTCGCCTATAGCCTATGAAGCATATAGGTAGGCAAGTGGTACTTGTGTTGGGGAAAGGTATGTATGATGATCTTATCAACACTATTGAGGCGTGTGCTTGAAAGTTAAAGGGCAGTCAAAGTTTCCGATGCTTCGTGACCGTTGTCTAGCGAACATTTTGCACAGCCTTCTGGATATCTTACTAATAACCTCGTCAATACTGTGGATGTGAATGCACCTCAGTATATGCGTTTCTTAGGAATACGCATGCTTGAATTTGAAATTGCTTAGTGTTTTATCGGAATTATATCCCTCTTAGTGACCATCAGTTCCTTTTATAACATTTTCAGTTTTATCGACGAAACGGTACTTTTTCTTCTTTATTACTCTTCGATCATCATTAGCGGAGAGTTTTACATTCCTTCCCTCCTCCCTGTCTTGTCCGATGTGTTTTTCTGTTTTTATTGTCCTAACTGAAGTCGGTGCATCGATTTCACTGCTTACTTTGAAGTTAAAGGAAGAGCTCATCGCTAAAATTAATCGTAATGAGGTGTAAAACATAGCTTAGTCAATAGAGAATGCTGGGTAATTGCACCTGTTCGATCAATTGAGGTGGTGCATAATCAGGGTTGAGGAGCAGAGAGGCATTATTGAGGACCAGTACTACGTCAAGGAGGCTGTGAAATTGTGAACACTTTATACTTTCTCATTTCCTTTATAGCTGCTGCTCAGCAAAAGAGACGTCCTTTCATCGGCATAGAAGATACGATCTTGGCTGGCTGAGAAGAGCGAACGAAACAATTTGATAAATGAGCGAGTTGAAAATCGTCCGATGCAGTGGTTTCTTTCAACCAGTATAACGTTTGCTGCAATTTTCGTTATTCGTTGATACAATTTGCAGTCGTATCTTTGTGATATTTTGGTCGTATGTGCTCCGGCTGTACTCAGTTTTTTTTTTCAGGATCCATGAAACCAGTTTCATGAATTGTATGCCACAGCACAAGAAATTGATCCGTAAAATTGTGAGGCACAAAGGGAGTCAATCGAAGGGAAGTTTGATTCGATTTGTTGTATCCGTGAAAACGTTTGCTTCCATTCGTATGCTTGCTATAAGGTAAACAGTGGTGGTACCTGGGTGAAGTGATATTTTCGTCGATGGTCTGCTTCTGTTGCGTCGTACTTCTTTACATCGCCATACTGATATTTCAAAGAGCTATGGAATGTAAAGAAGTATGTAGTTACTGAAGTAAAGCCTCCACGATGTTGCAACATACTGCCGTTTATTAGCCCATTCATCAAACCTTGGTTGTGTTTGTAAATTATTCTACTAGCTGCTTCGTGCAATTGTTTTATTTCACTAGACTAGAAATGCCTGCAATAGTAGCTTGTGCATAAAGGAATAGCTGCTAGAAAACGCAGCCGCTGCTCGTTCGCTCTTCCTAACATTTTCTTCAACACTACATTTTCAGTTTTCTAGACTTTACCCATAAACTCAAACGATTGGCACCATTTATGAATTGAAAGACGAGTTGGCATGATTCTGAGGAAATCGGCATTCAATCATCCATTTCGTATTCTTCGAACATTACTCCTTGATTATAGTTATAACGCTAAAACGCCGGAATTCATTTTATCACAACTGTTTTGTGTTCTTTGTTACACATATCGCCGTCTTTCCATCTCTTGTCCTGCCCAACCGTCTCCAACGAACATCGAGTGGACAACAAGCTAACCATTCGTCATTAACTGTGCTATCAATAGATTATTTTAGCATGACCTTGAAAAAAGCGAAGGCGGACTGCTGATAGCGTTTACACAATTGAACAGACAAAAAATTTTCAGTTCAAGGAAGGTCAAAAAGTTCAGAGTTTCGACAACCGATCTCTCGTCATCTGAACACCCTCTTTGAAAACTTAGGAGGCTAATAGATCTTTCTTCCTATTTGACTCTTAAGAAATTTGGGAAATTTTCTACTGCTTCTTGGACCATATGTCCGTTTATAAAGTAGGGATGCGTATGAGCCTTTAGCTGTGCAATCGGAATCTTGCAGTCTCACTTGCTGAACCATTTTCAACAAAATCCTCTTGGCACATCGCTAAGTAAATGTTTCCTATCATTATGAGGTTTGTGATTACAGATTCTCTTGGTGTCATGATTTGTGTTAGTGATGTAAACGTGTGCTTTTAACCACCTCTGCCAAAACTCACACTTTTGTTTCATTTTCTTATATGCTTCTTTGCTAAAATTGCAGCTGTACAATCGCCGATGCATTGTTTCCGTAACTGAGATTGGACCTATGGCTACTGAAGCATAAGAAGTCATTTTGACAGTCGCAGTTACAGGTTGCGTAGCGCTCAAGGTATCACTACGTTTCGCTAAGGTTTGTGGAGAGAAGTTACGCTTAAGGGGGAGCAGGCGTGGAGAGGTAGCCTGAAGGAAGGGTAGAGGGAAGCAGGACCAAGTCGAGGGATGCATCGGGATGAATGATGTGATAGCTCATACTGAATAAAGAAGTCGTTGAAACAGAATCGCTACGTGGAGTTGATCGATAAGAATTTGCTATGGGCGAGGTGTTAACTTGCGCAAAGTAGGGGGCTATAGTCAGTGATCAAAAAAGTCAGATTCAACTCGTGCAGCTTTCATCTATAAGCTTATAATTGATGTGTCGATGAGGCTCAATAATTGAGCAGTCCGGGTTGTCCTGAGTTTGGCGCAGTTGCATTCTATGATTATGGCTGAGTGAGCCGAAACCTCAGTATAAACATTTCTGTCTGCCTTGACGCATTCCAAGATTCATAACAGCGAACAACTGTAATCCATATTATTACACCTGAGAAACGACAATGCCATCAAGGGTAAGATGTAATAATACATCGACAAACTTTGATAATTCTTCATCGAAATTCTTATTCCATTGCTCCAAAGTGGGGAAACACTGAAAATATACGAGCGTAAACNTTCTGTCTGCCTTGACGCATTCCAAGATTCATAACAGCGAACAACTGTAATCCATATTATTACACCTGAGAAACGACAATGCCATCAAGGGTAAGATGTAATAATACATCGACAAACTTTGATAATTCTTCATCGAAATTCTTATTCCATTGCTCCAAAGTGGGGAAACACTGAAAATATACGAGCGTAAACAACAGAGATTAATGCATAAGAGCGTCGAAACGGCTTCACCACAGTTGAAAGGCCGAATGAGTGAGTGCATTGGTGATATCGGTGAGAAGTATATTCCTGACTCGTACAACGCGAAACCGGGAACTACGTAGAATCTTGTTTATGTCGCAACATGTTTTGGCGAGCTAAAACTGATGCTGTCGTTGACTATGGGAAGGGGCGAACTGAAGATGTCTCGGAGTGAGATGTTGGAAAGCCGATGATAATTCTATAATAAAGAGTGAAGCCAAACGTGAGCTTGCGTTAGTCGAGTGATTCGAGAGGCAAGATTTTTAGCGTGGTCATGTAATTTAGCTGAGATTGGCCATGTTAAGCTTGACGTGAAATGAGACGAATGAAACATTTCTGCTCATTCTCTATCCGTCTGGTTTCAGAAATCAAATCAGGAGACCATACAAGAATGCAAAAATTTTGCCTGAATTTGACATGGTACAACGCTGGACGTTCACTTTGGGAGAGTTCGATAATTGCGAGCGAATGAATGCTTTCATTTTGTTTCTTTTACAGGCAATTGGAAAAAAGCACATATGAGTTCCTGTTTGACTCTTGAATTCAGAAACTCAAAGAAGATGAAATGAAAGATACTGCGTAACCTTGAATTCCGAAGAAACAAATTTCACAAAGGATATCATTGGATGGGCGAAGATGGCTTATTGTAGAGCAGGAAGTGTTTTCTTTCATGATCGAAATAAAGTTTTGAACACATTCAACAGGACGCTTTGAATGTTCAAACATAGGTCTTTTGCAGAATCGACCATGCGTAGTACTCTGAAAATGTTGTTTAGGGGATTTAGACTGTGGAAACAATTCATTTAAGAATGTTCTGAGGGAAAATTGCCCATAGGACGAGGGTTTGCGAAAGAAGGCGATTTCCTGGCCAAAACGTTGAAAGCAAATTTTATTCGTTAGACAAGAGGATGAGGGTTGACTGCTACAAATAGGAGACCACCAAAAATTTGTGTTCTGTGATTTGGACATAGTTTGCGCTAAATAACGCTTATAACACCTATAAAACCACAGATCGAACACAAGCTATAAAATGAGTGGAAAATGCGACCATTATATGAATTTACAGAACGCTGAAAAAGCTGCATAAACAGTGTTTTTATGACGGCACGAAAACGAAACCTCCGCATAGCAGTAACAGAATCCACCTGAAGTTTTATTGCCTCAGAACTACCAAAATCTCATGCCCTGTCGAATGTTCATGGGGGGAAAATATCCGATGAGCTCATCCTGCCCATTGGCTTGCTTCCACAGTTATCAGGATACCTGTAGGCACAGAAAATTTTCCTGCATTAGTGCATGTGTGATCTGAAATGAACGCGCGCTAGTCTGGTGCGATTCGAACAGCGAGGAATTTACACCGCTTTATGAATGGAATGAAAAATATTCTTCCATATTTTATGGAAAGCAGTCAGTAATGCCCTGTGAAAATGACCAATTCATGTAAACTCAAGTAGGGCGGTAGCTACCTCGACAAGTTGACAGTTATTGATGATGAGAAAACAACGTATGATAACAAAATGATGGCGTGAGCGCGCAATATCAAACGGCCAGCGTGGTGTTCCAGTGATTTGGACTTTATTCCGTGAGCATGGATTAAGCTCCTCGATCTCATGTTATTTCGCAAGCTGTTTGGAGCTTTTATCTAATATAAATAAAACTGTGCTTTCCATTATTTTCCGTATAAACGGTCGTTCAATGTAGTCTTGATTTGAGTATTGTTTCAATAAAGGATTTGTGATACATAAGTCGTGGCAGAAAAAATCGATATAGCACTTTATGCAAATCAATATAAGCCATAAATGAACATAAAAGAAAGAAGGTCGTCGATGTTGTTGTCCGTCTTTTTCGTTCATTTCCCCTCTCGTTGTTATTTGCACCATAAAGAAATACAACAAATGCTCCACACCGCAAATCATCCCGTGTGAAAAGCAACTGAGCACCAATATTGCGACAATTCTGCTACGTTGCACGGACTAGTATGTGCAGCAACGTAGCTCTTCTTTAAAGCTTTTCTAACTTTGCTTTGTGAAAGTGCATCGTGATAGCGTCGAATCTATTGTATTCAAGTGTGGATGTCTATTTGATTGTCTACCTGGTAGGTAGCAAAAAACTCGGGAGCACTTTAAGCTAGAGATATGAAATTTGATGGGTGTAGTGGATGACCCTTCACGATACGTTTTGAACCGATCCACCGATCACAGAAAGGCTCGGAGATTAATGTTGACAACTTACACAATCAAATATGCTATGCCACATTCCACCTTGATCCAGCAATTGCTAGACTTTTGCGGACATTTAAAAGTGAAGAGAATCCACGTGCATTCTACACTGAATGCATCAGAGAGCAATGCATCGTTCGTGAAAGATTTATGGGGGCGGTTGAAACGCCAAAAATATGAGAGCATCATTCCGCATAGCGTAATTTTTCGATTTTCACTTTAATGTTTAATGCTTACATTTTATCTTAAACTTTTATTTTTGAAAGGAGCACTTTGTTCATCCAACTCGAGAGTAAGCGCTCTAATCCACGTCAGCAGGAAGAATTCTCGTTGAAATCGGTAG